>PVJD01004824.1:0-127913 GCA_004026545.1 Mormoops blainvillei | reverse complement strand
CAAGGGCTCTTCCCATCTTTTAGCCCCGCTGTCCCCCAGGTCTTGGTTTCTCACCAAGACCGGTCACTCCAGGACCACAATGTGGGCACCAAGACAGACTCAAGGTTCCGTGGATAAGGCAGGGTACCGACTCTCGGGGAGGCCACACTGAATGCCATTTATTACATTCTAGGGACAGAGATGATTGGACAGAAAGAGACCATGACCCTTTCATACCACCCTCTACAGATTTATAGAGATTTTCCTGAAGAACGTTGCAGACCACCTGGGACCTTTCTCGTGTCCAGTAATCCTCACTCTAAGGACAGTGTTTATGTGGCTCTGAGCTGTATATAAAACAACGCATTGGTCCAACATCTCCCGGCTCTGAAAGACTGTAGGGTCCAAAGGGATTGCTACCAGGAGGTCGGCAAGAGCAGGTGGGTGAGGGAGGATCCGTGGGCTCCTAGGCTTCGGGCCCGGTGAAGGGCACACAGGGTGAGTGGGTGGCGTGTCGGGAAGGCAGGAGGAGGAGCCAGTTGGGGAGAGGCGAGGGGCAGGTGAGGGACTCGTGAAAATAAGTAGCTGTTTTGGACAAGTTAAGACTGTGGTCAAAATCTGCCAGGAAAATATATGTAGAGTTCTCAAACTTTGATTTCTTCTCTTTTGTTGTGGTTGTTTTTTAATCGTCTAGCAACAGGAGAAGGGCACACACTGAAGGCAGGTGGCAAAGGTTGAGCTGGTGATATTTCACGGAGCCCCATGCAGCTGCTTTCCATATTGGAGCCGCTCCAGCTTCAGAGCCGGTGACAAATCGCCCCTGAGTGGGGCCTGAAAATTCCAGACCAACAGTTCATTTCCTTCCAAAGTCTTTTTGCCTCAGAAGACCTTGGGAAATCAGCAGCAATGTGGAACGAGGAGTTTTACTAAGAATGGCTGGGCTCTGGGCCCTGGCCCCCGCCTGGCCCACCAGGGCCCTGCGGAGTGGCTGCGCCTGGGACACCCTCCGGAGGCAGAAACAGCGGGCGTGCACACAGCCTGGCTGCGCCTCCGTCTACGGCTTCTTGGGTGACAGGCTGAGGGCGGGGATGAGACGCAGTGAGGCAGGTGTCTTGGAGCTCAGGGAAGGTAAAAAAGGAAGTAGGGAATTTGTCTGACAGACCCCAGCAAGCAAAACTAGCATCGGCCATAGGCAGGAAGCTTCCTGTTATTTTTCCCTCTGCTTGAAACCTCAGCAACTTTGCACAGGCCAGAAATCTTGAACTACTGCAGCCAGTACCTGGGAGGGAGCGGATGAAAAGAGCGGGGGCGCTTTTATTCATTATTCATCTAACTCAACATTTACTGAAGGCTTACACTGTACTACGCAGTGGGCCAGGTGTCACGGGGGATTTGGAGGATTACAATAAAAAGGGTTGCCCTCAACATCTAGCAGTAGGGTAGGGTTTGGGCAAAGGGGACACCTCTCAGCAGGTAAGAGCCAGACTTCTGGGAAGGACAAAACTGGGTTGCCATTTACTAGTTCTAACGACCCCTAGCAGATTACTTAATCCCTCTAAGCCTCAGTTTCCTCATCTGTAAAATGAGGGTAAAGAAGTATCTAATTTAAAGGACAATTGCAATTAGAGATAATATATAAAATTCTCCATAAAGTGCCTGGCTCAGAAAACCCCTCAACAAATGCCAGTTACGAGTAGGGATTACCAAGGGAATGGAAGACTTTGACATAGGGATAATCTTGAACCTGTTTAAATTTATTTCCGGCCCTTTGTATTGCAAAGTATAAGACACAACAGAGTACCAAAAAATGTACATCTTGCTGAGCTATCATAAACTAAACAAATCCATTAACCACTCAGGCAAAGAGAACAGAATATTACCAGGACCCCAGAAGGCCCATTTGTGTTCCTTCTAACCAGCACCCCCTTCACCCCCAAAAGGTGATTGGTATCCACTTATAATAACATGGTCTTATCTTCTTACAGTTTCACCCTGTAAGCATCTATTCATGTAACTGTCACTTATTTTGCCTTTAAAGAAATTTATGGGAATGCAATTATACAACATGCATTCTTTAGTTCTTTTGTTCAACAAGGTATGAGAATCTTCCATTTTTATGTGCAGCCAGCAGTCATTCATTTGTATAATATTCCATGTGCTTCCCTATATCTGTCCTTTTTACTGTGTTGCACATTTATTGTTTCTACTTTGCAGCCGTGATGACTACTACTGAATGGTCCTCTAGGTATGTACCTAGCAATGGTACGGCCGGTTCATCAGGGATGGATCTGCACTACAGATGGGATGTTTGTTATCCCCCCAAATTCATGGTGGACTTTAACCCTCAATGTGCTGGTATTAGGAGGTGGGGCCTTTGGGAGGTGATTAGGTCATAAGGGTGCAGCCCGCAGGAATAGGATTAGTGCCCTGACAGAAGAGACCCCCGAGAGCTCCCGCTCCCCTTTCACCATGTGAGGTCACAGCTAGAAAGAAGGTGCCATCTGTGAACCAGGAAGCGAGCCACGCCAGACAGAGAATCTGCAGGCACCTTGATCCTGGACTTCCCAGCCTCCAGCACTGTGAGAAATAAATGTCTGTTGTTTATAAGCCACCCGGTCGTCGATGATAATTTTGTCATAACTAAGACAATATGGTCAGCTGCAACAGATAAGGCCAAACCGTTTCCCAGGTTGGTTGTACCAGTTTGTACTCTGACCAGCAGTATATTAGACACCAGTTGCTTCGCATCCTTGTTAACCCTCATTATTTTCCATCTTTTTAATTTTTGCCATTCTGGTGGATAAATGGTTGCATCTCATTGTGAATTTAATTTGCATTTCCCTAATTAGTGATGCCGTGGAGTACATTTTATTGGCCGTTTAGAGAGTCACTTTTTATGAAGGGCTTATTTCAATCTCTCGCCCATTTTTCTGTTCGGCTGTCTTTTCCTTACTGACTTGTAGCTCTTTATACAGTCTAGAGATGAGCCCTTTGTTTGCTGTGTGCTTCACAAACGTCTTCTCTCGCGAGGCTTGCCTTTTCACTGTCTTCTAGTGTCTTGATGAACATAAATTCTTAGTTTTAAAGTAATCCAATTATCAACATTCTCACCGTATGGTTAGAGTTTTTTGTGTCCTGTTTAAAAAAAATTTCCTTATGCTGAGGTCACGAAGCTATTCTTCTGTACTCTATTCTAGGAGCCTTAGTGTTTTAAATACTCATTTAAATGACACTCCAATTAAAATTGACTTCTGAGTATGGAATGGGGGTAGGTCCAGTTTCCTTTTTGTTCCATGTGAATATCCAACTGACCCACCACTATATATATGTATATGTGTGTGTGTGTATATATATACATACATATATATATGTATGTATGTTTTGGCTTTTTTTTAAGACCAGTCTTTCTCTTCTTCACCTTCAATGTCACCTTGGTTACAAAAACGACCGTCTGCACATGCATCGGTCTGTCTCTGGACTGTCCGTTCTGTCCCATTGCTCTATTCTGTGTTATACTCCTTTTCATTAGTGCAACTTGATAATGGCTCTAGTAGAGCAAGACTTCTCATTTATTTCTGCAAGAGCTTCTTAGCTATTCCTTAATTTTTTTCTTAGAATAAATTTCTTTTGCCCTCAGCTACTTTATCATTGTTTTTGGATTTTGTAATAACTTCAAACTTACAGGAAAAGTTTCAAGAATAGTACATGTTTTTTTCCTGAACCATCGGAGGGTGGGCTTCCGACCCAACACCCAATCACCCCACACACCCCAGGAAGAGCAGCCTCCTATGTAACCACCACACAACATCAGAACAAATTGCCGTCCTGCCGAATCCACAGGCCCTGTTCGAGTTCTGCTAAGGGTCCCAATGATGTCTTTTATAGCAAAAGAGTGTAGTCTAGGGTCACATACTGTATTTAGTTATCGAGTCTGTTTTATTACCTTCTATTTAGAACAGTCATTCGGGGTGTTTTTTTGTTTGTTTGTTTGTTTGTTTTTGCCTTTCAGGGTTTTGACCCTTTGGAAGGTTACAAGCCAGCTATTTTGTACCATGCGCCCCACCGTGGGTTCGTTTGGTATTTCCTCACGGCCAGTTTCAGGCTGCACATTTTGGGCGGGAATGCAACAGAAGCACCGCTGTTGCATTCTCACTGCATCCCGCAGATCTTGATTTGACCTGTTACCAGCAATTTTCATGTTGATCGCTTGATTAAGGTGGTGTCTGTCAGGTTTCCTTCCTGTAAGGTGACTCTTCTTCTGTAAGTCCTAGGTTGGGAGGCAACCTGAGACGCGTAAGCATCCCGTCTCTCCAAAAACGCTCACTCGCAGTCTTCACGTCCACTGGTGTTTCTTGGCTGAGTTATTAGTAGGATGGTTGCCAAATAATGATATTATAACTCTGTCATTCCTTTCCCATTTATTAATTTGCAATCTATTCTAAGAAAAAAAAACAAACCTTCCCTTTCGCTGTCTATATATTCATTTATTCCTACATCAGCACGGACCCTGCCTGTGTTATTCAGTGGATCACTATCATTATTCATTTTGATGCTTAAACGGTTCTAGAGTGGGACAGTGGCAGCCCCTTCAGGTTGGCCCTGACCTTTTCATGTGTTCCGAGCTCATATTCTCCCTGCTCCAGCCCTGGGGTTAGTCATTCAGAAACCAAGATCTGGGCACCTGGTGTGCTCACAGCTGTTGGGATGTTGTTACGCCCTGGCCTCCTCTTGCTGCCACAGCCAAAGAATATATGCATGAATATGAATATAGATATACATATGAACATATATTCTTATATATAAGAATGTATGCATGAATATATATATGCACACACAAGGAATATATGAATGTGAGGGTATACCTACATATACACAGACACACATTTACATCTATACTTAATTCTATATCTATTTATATTTACAACCTCAATCACAGAGTTCATTTTCATTTTCTCCCTTTCCATATTTGTAGTTCCCTTATCTGACATTAAGAAATCTGGTTCTTATTATCCTTGATGTATCTGTTTATCGGACCAGTGTCCTTGTATGGAACTGTTTTCCCATGGCTGCTGCCACCGTTCTCCCCGCCCCACCCCCACTCAGCCACCCTCCTGCTGTCACTCAGGCTCTCATCCCACACCGTACGGCCCCCCACGCCCCACTCAGGCATCCCACTCTGGGCTACCATCACCCCCGCTCCTGCATGGGGGTCTACCTTGTGTGGGCCCATCTAATGGCTTTTGGAATTGAATTATTCAGAAAGCAGGATGGGCAGAGAGAAAGGGAGGCACGAGGCTACTTGTAATAATTACTAGTGAACATTAATGTGGGACACTCCTCATGGCTGATCAGAAAATGGAAGCCATCAGAAGACAATGACATCACCCCTCAGGACCAAATCCACTAGCCCAACTGCCTCCACATTCACGAGCTTGACCTTCCCTCCTGGCATAACGGACAGAGTGTCTGTGCTCTGAGACCAGCTCCCGCTTTGTTGGCCGGCTCAAGGACTTTTTCACTGAACTCTTTCTGGCAATTCCCGTTGGCCTACAAAATGGACTATAATACCTCCAGCCTTAAAAAGAAACCTCCCATCTGCCCCACCTACTTCTCCCCCTTTTTAGCAAAGTGCTGCCTCTCCTGCCTCCACTTCCCAAACCCATTCCTTCTTCAACCCCACAGTGACCAGGCTTTCGTCTTCACCGGCCATAAAAACTGCTCTTGTCAAGTGACTTTCATGTTGCCGAATCCATTGGCTAATTCTGTCTCCATCTTGTTCGATCCATCTGCAGTTTTTAACACGGCTGGTCATTCCCTCCTTCCTGAAACTCGTTCTTCTCTTGGCCTCCAAGTCACCTGTGGCCCGTATCCCACCTCCAGGGTCACTCAGTCATTCCTCTTTGCTTAGTCCTCTCCCAGGGCCACAGGGCTGCATCCTCAACCCTCCACATTCACATCCCAAGTGAGTACAGTCAGTGCCAAGGGTCTGAGACCATCTTCACATTGCAATTAAATATTAAACTCAATGTGATCAAAACTGAACCCGATTCCTGCCCACCCACACCCAAATCTTGCTGGTGTTGTCTCCGTCACAATTAAATGGTGCCCCCATTTAGCTACTTGCTCGGGCAAATCTTGGGCTTCTTACGTTTTTCCTCTCTTTCCCTCATACCCCACATCAAATGCGATAGTCTCACTGGGTAGACATGCAGATGTCCTAAATCTGGTGACTTCCCGCATTCTCCACTGCTACCACCCTGGTCCAAGTCACCACCTCTCACTTACATCATTCGTGTAACGGTCCCCTACTATCCTCCCTGCTTGCACTTCACTCACATTCCAGACAATTCTTCATATAGCAGCCAGTCTTTTGAAAAGGCACCAAACCCTCCATCACACTCAGAATAAGCTTCAGTTCTTACCGTGGATGAAAACGTCGCGTGCGTTTGGGCCCTGCCTACCTCTCGGAGCTCACCCCCCAGCGCCATTCGCCTTTTGAGTCCTCCCAGGCCACAAGGACCGCCCCGCTGGCCCCTCCAAAGCACGCGCGCTCCTGCCTCGGGACCTTGTACTCGCTGCTCCCCTGGCCATCTTCACGCGGGTGGCTCTAACCGCAGTCACGAATCTGCTCAAACGCTGCCTTCTTAGAGGTCTTCCCTCTGTCTTCACTGCCCAATGTAATAGAGCACATCCTCCCTGAAGCCCGATTCTCTCTCCCTGAACCCTGTTCCTTTGCCCCGATTTTGTACTTTGCACAGCCCTTGTTACCGCCCCCCCCCACAGTGTTTATTGTTCACACCCCACCCCTCCCTGGAATGTGAGCTCGGTGAGGCCAAGGCCTAGGGCAGCAGTAGTAGGCTCCACCGATTTGGTGACTTTATGTACAAATGATTCCGGCAATGCCAGTGTCACATGGTACCGTGACTGAAAACACCCTGCCCCGAGTATAAGAGCACGTGGGAATGGCGAATTGAGTGGTGTAAGTGGAGCCATGAGGTGGCGAACAAGCCACGCCCTTATGGAGGAGCAAGTTGAAAGGGGTTAGGCTCAGGATAATAACCCGATATTCCTGACACAGCAACACCTTTATGGTGATTCACAACCCCCTTCTGCTGCTAAACAATGATATCTAACTTCACCGATAAATTTGTTTCCAATGCAAAACTACCTTCTGCCGAAGCTACTGAGATCTCCCAAGTTCTCTGTTAAGCACCGGGGGGGCGGGGAGAGGGCCTTCTTTTATTTTGGGTCCGCAGGGAACATGCGGCTGTCGCGAGGGCACTTTAAGGGTACCGCGGTAACTCAGACTGAACTCCCAGCGGCAGGCCGGCCGACATCCCATTCGCCGCCATTGCCTGTGTGGCTGCTGGTGCGCGGCTCCCAGCCCTTGCCCTGCAGCCACCTCCCGGGCTGGAGGCAAAATGACACCACCGCTGCAGCTCCGTGTCGAATAGTATTTTCAATGACTTTGTGGTCATGCTTCTGAGGTCAGGGTGCACATCACTTTAGGGAGGTGCAGAGCTAAACCCTGCAGCCTGATGCTGAGGAATTTGGCCTGTGGCTATAAAGTGAAAATCATTTTAACCCTTGCCTCTTGGGCGCACAGATGATACGCGGTGGGCCCTCAGTCCCTATTTTCTGAGGATGGGGAGTGAGTGAGCCCGCACTTTCCACCAGCCGTGGGCTTTGAGGAGGGCCCGGCCGTGGCCTGGCCAGCCTGGCCAGTGGACGGACCCGGCAGAGAAGGGCGCTGCAGGGGGCTTCCCCGAAACGGGCCTCTTTCGCGCGCCCAGGCAGACGGCTACCTGAGCTGTGACGGAGGCCAGGAAGGAAAGGCGTGGCCAGAGCAGGGTGGCGCCCTGCAATTTGGCCACTGACCTCTGGGGCTCCCACATTTGCGTGTAAAAGCCATTATGGAAAGGTAATTTGCTTTGGAGGCAGGGTTATATTCAAAGCAGACTGCCCTCTCAGCAAAGTGCCAGTGACCACAGCCCAGTTAAGGATCATTCCGAGAGAGGCAGGGGGAGACCACGATGGGGGCACCAGAGAGGTGAGGGAAAATCTTTGCTGCGAGGGAAAATCTTTGAAGGCTGTGGAGGCCTCACCCAATCAAATGCGCTTCAAGAAGTTTGAAGCATTTCGTTTAACAGAGGTGCAGCTGTTTTTCAGGTCGAGTTGACTTGGTTTGAGGGAGTTTCAGGGACTGAACTTTATAGTTTCAATTTTCACCTTCCTTAACTGAAAAGCAAAAGTATGGTAACCATGTTTTCTGAATCCAAATTGAGTTTAATGCTCGCCTGTCCCCTAAAACACAGGGCATATCATGGTCTACAGAAGGTTGTGGGTCCCTTTGGAAGGTTCAAGGCAACTGATAGGAAAAGTAGAAGATGCTTTTAGTTTAATGGTTACTTTTGTGGTCTCCCCTAAAGTAATGCAACTTTTTTTTTTTTAGGGGTCTGACAGCAATACTGAGGCTGCAGGAACCAGGGGAGAAAGAACATGCAACATGAAATATAAAAATTTCATCGTCTTCAAACATCAGTCTGATGTAGAATGAGTTACATGGTTGGTTTTCCCCCAAACCTAGGTTGCAATGAATATGGGTTCTGGAAGGTAATGGAATGGAAAGTTGCTGAAGCTATCTGGTACTCTGGCCAAAATTCTTAGTGTAAAGGGACCTTGTCAGATGAGTGAGGTGACCCTCCTTCTGGATGTGGGGGAACAAGCCCACTTTGTCTTTAGTGCTTATCAATTCAAACCACCATCATCCACTGAGGAGTACTGGAGAGCTGCACCCGCTGGGCTCTCCAAGGTGAATGGAGCGGGGGGCGGGGGGAGGGGGTTCTCTCTCTGGTATACAAGGCGGGCTCTGAAGTTTCCGAATTCACTGAACCTGAAAATTCACTGACTACTCCCAGCCCCCTGGGCCATGCAGGCTAGCGATGATAGAAAAAACAAAAACCAAAACCAAAACAATAAAGGATATAGCTCTAGATCATCCAAACTGGAATAGTTAAAAAGGACTCTTCATGTTATAGTGGATTTGGAATGACAGGCGCTAGAAAATGAAGTTAATGGGAATACTTCCCATACAGCCATGATCGCCGACAGTCAGTGTTCCATGTGGTGACAGAAACCTGTCCTTCCCCCCTCTCTTGGAATGCCCTTTACATTGTCTGTCATTGTTGGCACCTCTGACATTAAGTGGGTCAAGGGAAGGAGAAAGTTAAAGAGTGGCACCTGCAACATTTTGCGTTCTTTTAAGGCCAAGCAGGAGAAGAGGCTAAGACAATTGTCTATAATAAGTTTATCAAGCCTGGACTGGAGTGAACCAGGACACACTGTTCAGACTGTGGTAGGTCACAGGGCATTGGCCCCACGGCCTCCTGTTCTGGGGGTGGTTTGGACTGCGGGTCTCATTGGCACAAACTGGCTACCTGTCCTAGGGAGACATTTCAGAATGGATGCAGCCCGCCCACTGAGTAAATCCCCCGGGGCAAGTGACAGGAAACGATTTTTTTTTTTCCTAACAAGGATCATGAACTATAGGAAAAATACAATCAAAGGCTGCAGGGAACTAAATACCAACTTAGGTGTTTTGGGTTTTTTTTTCCCAGAGAATTAAAAAAAAAAAATCCATATAGCTGTTTTATAAATGAAGAACTGCAAATAGAGGAAACCACTAAAGAAGTTCGAAATCGGTAACTAGTTTACGGTCGGGAAGAAAAGAAAGTATCAAAAATCATTTGCTATGATGGAGAGAGCCAGAGCAAGCCACGGGCGGCAAGGGACCCGAGGGAAGCGACTTGTCCCAAGAGGCAACAGCAGTAGAAATCAGAGTAAGAGCCCAGGACCGTGTGCCTGAGAAAATGCTCTCTCAGAGTGGGGCTCGAAAAGCAGAGAAGGGTGGGAAAAGTCTAAGCCCAAAGAGAAGGCTGGAGGAGGAGATAAAAATGGGAGCGGTTGAGGGGGGGCGATGTGAAGAAACAGGTGAAAACTTGGGAGAGGAGGGGAGCTGCGACAGAGAATCAATGAACATTAACTCATTCATTCAAAGTATTAGTGTTTCAAGTCTATTAACTCAAAACGGAATAATCCCAGTAAGCTACTGCTACTCTTTCAGCTGCTCAACTGATCTAAATCTTAAATCTTGAAAGAGTCAGCTCCTATAGCTGAAATGGGCAAAGAGAATTATCCTGTGGGTTTCTGGCAAAAGCAATTATACCTGTGGGCTGAAAGACATCAAGCTACGAACCACAGGTTCCCAACTGCTAAGGCAGACTTGATGAGGACATCTGGCTGCTTGTTCAGTTCTAAGCAAAAAATGCCGCGTACACTTGCTGTGGAGAGGAGTCTCATTGGGTAGACCAGCAAGCCACAACGTTTGGCTTTTAGCAGGTCCGCAGCTGCTACTAATAAGGATTACTCAATAATTTTCTAAAGCACTACATGTTGGCAAGTTTTCCCTAATAAGTTACTGACTTTTCAAAGAGAGGACTTTGTGCTGTTTCCACCCAGCTGTCTTCTGGCTCGCCAGGCGTTTGTTTAGCGCGATAACATCTGCCTCACTTTCAAGGCACTTAACTCCACTTGTCTTCATGGGCTCTATGACTGTGGTTTGAGGTTTGTTCTATCGCATGGAGAAACTGATTGGAATGTGTCACTGCCGTGACACTCAAAAAACACAACATTCTGCACAAGCAGTTGTCTCTAAAGTCAACAGTGACTGGGGTGGAGTTGTGACGCAATCACATGACCCACAGGAGGTCTCCAAAGGCATCATCTTACCCTTTTATTTCCCCCCAAATGCCATCTTTCTTCCTTGCACGCATCATGGTTACCAGAATGATACATTAACCACCTGGTGGGGGACAGACACGTCCTCACAAGCCGCCCCCCCCCAAGGTCTCATGGATCTCACCAGCTCTCAATGCCCAGCTCTTCAGAGCTCTACTTCTTGGCCAATGACAAGACTGGCAATCTGGGATGTGCCAAGTTCTTGGTTCTAAATGGCAAAACAAAGCAGATGGGGGGGGGAATTGGTGCGTTGGCTGACGTGCAAGTCGCCACGCAAACACTTGCTTTGTGTGGACCTATTCCTTGTCCCGGGCAGTTATCTGGGTGCTGCCCCGACGGTGCCAAAATGCCGCTCCTCCACTTACCCGCGCTTCCTCCCTTGACGCATAAACCAACTCAGCTTTGCATTAAACAGTAATCAGAGAGCCTCTCAGTAATTATGGTAGGACAGTCAACCAGGTCACTCAGGATCAACGTCAGGTCCACAGGTGCGTACACGGAAATGCCATCAAACAGAGACAACTGAGGAGTTTACACAGAAGAGCCCACACTTCATGGAGGCTGGCTGAAATTTTCCCAACAGTAGTGTTCATCCCGGCTGTCTCTAAAAGGTATGTGAGCATGTGGATAGTCTTTCCACATCCCCAGGTTCAAACACCAGTTTACTGAATAATCGCACACTCCAACAACAACATATCCTGGGCCCACTCGAATGTAAATCTACGTGGAAGGTCCTTCCATCGTCCCCCACCCCAACAGTTGAGACACCAGGGGCTTAGTTTGGTGAGGTGGTTTGATTAGTCCCACAGGTGGGAAAGTGGCAGAGTCGCAATCTGAACGCAGATGCACCTTACTACAAAGCCTGTATTACTCTTTATTTTGTTAAGACCTTACTTATTTACTGTTAGAGAGAGGGGAAGGGAGGGAGAAAGAGCGGGAAACATCTACCAGTTGCCTCCTGCCTGCTGAGAGACCAAACCTGTCACCCAGGCATGTGCCCTCGATGGGGAACTGAACTGATGACCCTTCCCCTTTGCTGGGGGACGCCCAACCCACTAAGCCACATAGCCAGAGCCAAAGCCTACATTCTTTATTTCGCTAAAGTGTTTCCTAACAAAATAAAAATTCTACCCAACAAGAGATATGCAGACATCACGAAGCCGTGGCATTTTCTCCTCCATCTCTTCCTGGAAAGGCCTTTCCATTTTGCTTCAGTGTGAATACTAATTTCCAACTTATCAAAATCCAGGGTTGAAGTACCAATCCTCTGGTTTAAAAAAAGTGAGTTATAATTAGAGAGTTTTAATGAAATTGGAAAGAGGAAAAACACTCAACATTGATTGACTTTTTCTAAATAACATTTTCATGGATTGCAGGGTCAGAAGTTCACAACCAAGGTTATCCAAGTTCGTTCTCATCACAGGCAGTGTGGTTTAAGTCATCCCAAAGACAGGAAGGCCCACGCAGTTTGTAAAGATCGTACTGAATCCTACCTCCCTACCTAAGGGGCAAGTTCCGAGTACCGCTTGCTTGGCCGGGGCTCTTCAAAGTGCTTTGGAGCTCTTTTGAAGAAAGGTACAGCACAAATGCAAATTATTAACACAAATCAGCGCATTTCCCATAAGCACAGCCACCTCGCCCAGAGAGAGAAGCACACAACACCCCAGGCTACAATGCCAGTCTTCGTCAGAAAATATATTTATTATTGATCGTGAGTGAAGTCAAGATGTCAATATTCATGTTAGAGAAGTGGTTGTATAAGCCAAGGTTGTCTTTACGTTGGTAAAAAAAAAAAAAGCCTCATTTCACTTGTAATCATAAACATTATTCCAGTAAAAGAGGTACATTTTCTCTCCTTTTTGTCTTCTTACGCGATCACCATAAGACAAAATGAAATAGCTCTTACAAAGTCAAGGGCGGAAAAAAAAGACAGAGAAACCCAACGTGCCAGTCGAGGCAATCCTGCCCGCCAGTTCCCGTCTCCCCAACCCCAACCCCAACCCCAACGCCGCACTTTGGTGGAGGGGGGGCCACTGAGTGATGGAGCCTGGGTAGAGGAGAAAATTGAATGGAAAGTACAAAAGATGGCGAGGGCTGCCTTTCTCTTTCTGTCATCACATTTGGGGCTTATTAACACCGCGGCAGGTCCTTCATGGCTGATCCCTGACCTAGGCCTTGGCATTTCAAATCACTGTTGATCGAACTGTCACGTGCTTCTGTCGAATCTGCTCTCGGGTACTTGTCTTTTGTGGTCTTCTCTTTAAATAGGTTACTTTCTCACCAGGAAAAAAAATGTTCCACCTCTGGAATTAACGTTGGAGTTTTGCTTGTTCTAGAAGTTGATTTTATCCTCCCTTCTCAATCATGCTCTGCAAGAGAAACAGAAAACACAAGTTTTACCACCAGACGGAGGGTAAAAATAACAGCAACTAGTTAGTACTGTACTATTTTGTACTGCTTTTCAAAGGTCTACTTCAAAGCCACACTAAAGCAAGGCACATGCTTCCTGGTCTCAAAATACCACTGCCTTTAATGAACGCCTCTGCTCAGTGTGTACAATCTCCAAATGACCCCTCACCCTCGGTTCAAGCTGGACCCTCAGCGGGAATCTGGCCTGGAGGGTGGGGCAGCGCGGGGCAGGGGGAGTGTGTGTGCTGTCTCGCTACCCTGGACCCTGGAATGTATGGAAGCATTTCTGGTGGCCACAGGACTGGGGAGGCAGAGGTTAAACCCCAAAGGCTCTGAGGGGAAATCTCCCGGCCGAAGGCAGGATTCTCCCCCAGAGAGAAAACCTCTGCTCACTCCTGGCAAACTGTACATGTCCTTGAGCTTGTAATCCTGGGCAGAGCGACACAGGTATCTATTCCCAAATTGCAGAAATGGCCCCTGCACTCCATTTAGCTATGTATTTTTGTGGCTGGGGAGTCACTGCCATACGTCACTGCATGAGGTTTAAGGCGTACAGCATAATGGTTTGAGGTATACTCGATGTATCGTGAAATGATCACCACAATAGGCTATGCTAAACGCCCATCATCTCACAGATAACAACAAAAACAAAAGATATTTCTCCTTGTGATGAGAACTGGTAGGATCTCCTCTCAGCATCTGTCCCGCATGTGGTAGTGCTAACTACAATCATCATGTCGTACATTACATCCCTAGGCTTACAAATCTTCACTGGAAGTTCATACCTTTGACTCCTTTCCTCTAATCCCAACCTCTGCTAACCACATACCTATCTCCTGTTCGATGAGTTCAGTCCATTTTGTTTAAGATTTCACATGTACAGTAAGTGAAAGCATATGGTGTTTGTGTTTCTCTATTTGACTTATTTCACTCAGCATAATGCCTTCAAGGTCTGTCCACACGGTCACAAATGGCAGGTTTTCCTCGGTTTTTACGGCTAAATATGCTGCTGTACACACATACAGCTTCTTTATCCGTGCACCCATTAACGGACACTAAGGTCGTCTCTGTGCCTGGGGGCGCACACCCCTTCTCGAGCTGGTGTTTTTGTTTCCTTCAGATATTTACCACGAAGAGAAATTGCTGGATGATACGGTGGTTCTCTTTTTAATTGTTTGAGGAACTTTATACTGTTTATTATAAGGGTTTCAGCAATTTACAATCCCACCAAGAGTGCATAGGGTTCCCTCTTCTCCACATATATGCCAGTATTTATCTCTTGTCCTTTTGATGGCTTGAGGTGCTATATCTCACTGTGGTTTTAACTTGCAATTCCATGACTGGTGATGTTGAGCGTCTTTCCATGTGCCTGTTGGTCATTCATACACCTTTTTTTTGGAAAATGTCTATTCACGTCCTTGGCGCATTTATTAGTTTTTTTTTTTTTTTGCTATTGAGTCATACGAGCTCTTTATGTATTTTGGATATTAACCTCTTATCAGATATATGGTTTGCAAAGTTTTTCCCATTCCGTATGTTGTCTTTTCGATTCCTTGGTTTCTTCTGCTGTGCAGGGGCTCTTCAGATCGATGTAGTTAGTCCACTTCATTTCTTTTTTATTTTGTTGCTTGTGTTTATGTGTGACTTGCAAAACATCATTACCAAGACCAAGGTCAAGGAGTTTTTCCCCTATGATTTCTTTTTTTTTTTTAACTGACACGTGCTTTTTATTATTATATAAACTTAAAAACATCCTAAAAACATTGAAGCATAAAAATAAGATTGTCAGGCACAAAGAACAAAGTAATCTTGATTCTACATTAGTTCCAGAAAATAATGAGTGCATATCATCTACAGGTATTTTCCCTAGGTTTTCTTCTAGGAGTTTCATTCTTTCAAGACTTACATTTAAGTCTTCAATCCATTTTGAGTTAATTTTTGGAGTGGTGTACGGAAACTAGGAGTCGTGTTTCATTCTTTTACATGTGCATATCCAATTTTCCCAGCACCATTTATTGAAGAGATTGTCTTTTCCCCACTGAGTATTCTTGGCTTTCTTGTCAAGTATTAGTCAAGTATTGGGTTTATTTCTGGGCTCTCAATTCTATTCCCCTGGTCTACTTGTCTGCTTTTATGCCAGTACTGAGGCAGGAGATGGAATAAGAAATCCTGTGATACGGCAGCTGTCATCAGTCAGTATTCTCATTCCCCAGAATTGCCTTGTGACACCTAATAATAATCAGCATGGTGGTTACCTCCCTGAGTGGGCAATCTAGGAGGACTGTGGGAAATCACATGTGTAGATGCTTAAGTGAAAACCCTGTAAAGCCTGTAGCCGGTGGTGTCCAACCTTTCTGTGTCTCTGGGCCACACCAGAAGAAGAGTTGTCTTGGGCCACACATTAAATACACTGTAACACATAATCACAAAAACATCTCATAATGTTTTAAGTAAATTTATGATTTTCTGTTGGGTCACATTCACAGCCATCCTGGGCTGCATGCGGCCAGTGGGCCATGGGTTGGACGCCCCTGCTAGCTGCTCAACAGAAGAGAACCATTCCCCGGCCAGTGATGCCCCACTCCCATGCCTCGGGAAGCATACCTTCCTTACAAATTCCCTGCTTGCTTTGCTTTACAATATCTGTGTGGTTGGTTCAATTCTTTGTTCTTGACCACCAAGAGCCTGGATCCCACCTCCACCTGCAGCAGTACCATGCTGTTTTGATCACTGTAGCTTTGTAGTATAGCTTGATATCAGGCAATGTAAGGTCCCCCTGCTTTGTTCTTCTTTCTCAGGATTGCTTTGGCTATTAGGAGTCTTTTTCAGTTCCTGAAAATGTTAGTATTTCTTTTTATTTCTGTGTTAAAAAAAAAAGGCCACTGGAATTTCGATGGGGATTGCAGTGAATCTATAGATGGCTTTTGTAAGTACTGACATTTTAACAAATTTAAAACTTCCAAGCTGAATGCAAGACATCTTTCCATTTATTTGTTTTGATTTCTTTCAAAAATGTCTGGTAGTTTTCAGAGTAGAGATCTTTCACTTCCTTGGTGAAAATTAATTTATTCCTAAGTATTTTATTTTTTGATGCTATTATAAATGTGATCAACTTCTTTTTCAGAAAATTCATTTGTTGGCGTGTAGAAAACATTATTGATTTTTGTACACTAATTTTGTATCCTGAACCTTTACTGAATTCAGTGATTAGTTCTAATGTGTTTTTATGAGTCTTTAGGATTTTCTATATATAAAATCTTAGCCAGGAAGAATTCTTATTTATCAGATTAAAACTCTATAACCACCCCAGCTGGTGTAGCTCAGTGGATTGAGCGTTGGCCTGCGAACCAAAGGGTTGCCAGTTCGATTCTCCAGTCAGGGCACATGCCTGGATTGCAGGCCAGGTCCCCAGTAGGGGGTGCATAAGAAGCAGCCACACATCGATGTTTCTTTCCCTCTTTCTCCCTCCATTCCCCTCTGTCTAAAAATAAAATAAATAAAAAATCATAAAAACAGAAAACAAAAAACAAAAACTCTATAACCAGAGGGAACAGGGGTATACCGTGAGCCTCAAGTCTTAGGAATCTTTAAAAAGATGAAAGTGATCCTTTCCTCTTTAGTTTTGAAATCACTCAGGAAGAAGACGCTAGGTTAGGTCCAAGACAGCCTTGAATCGTTCATGCCTTCTTCCCACCAGCCCTCAAGCTCCCCACCATTTACTTCACCCAGCTCCTCACTGAGCTCTTACTGGGTCCTCGCTGCACTGAGCTAGTGCAGTGGGGAAACCAATACACATGCTCATGGAAAACTAAGGCATGATGCAGAGTAATGACCTGTAATTTTTAAATATATTTGCTAAACATGTGCTAAAATTATTTTACTAAGTACAATAATTCATACATACAGTATAAAATTCGAGAACAAAAGAATATATTGTCAAATATAATTGTTTCCTTCCTCCTGTTCCCCAGTTTCTTATATGCTCTTCCAGAAAAGGAAGGGGCTCTGCCTAGTTCAGAAGAGGGTAACCCTGCAGCTGGAGCGACCAGAAAAGGCCCCTCAATGGCCTTCCACTATGGACAGCACATAAACGAGAGGACCAGGGCCAGGGCTGGGGGGGTGAGGCGGACGGCAGTGGCAAAGATTCAGAGCGGGGAGCAAGCCCCGAATGTATGGAGGGCAGAGGAAAGAGGCGGGCCCACCTGCAGGAAAGGGTGGGCACTCAGGATATACCAGAAAGCTGCAAGGGGGGCCCAGGGTGCGTGCCAGGCTAAGCATACTTCCTGCTGGCTACTGAAAAAACCTGGGAGTCCACAATGTCTTTAAATCGGAGAGCGCCGTTTAGGACGGCTATCTCGGCGGCCCTGGCATAATGTACCCAACAGAGGAGAGTCTGGAGGCAGAAGGGCCAGGGAGGAGGCAGGTTAGAGACCAACCAAGGGTGGGGGATAGAAGTAAACAGGGCAATATAAACGCAGGAAGAAAGAGATGGTGAGACCTAAGGTTAGTGGGGCTGGGGGGCAGGGGGGGTCCTTCAGTGACAGGGAGGACGGCGGTGTCACCGAGACACAGAGGGACGTTAGAGAGAGGAGACATATTAGAAATGAGGAAGATGACTTAAACTTGGGATTTGTGCGTTTGGGATGATGGTGAAATGTCCCGGATGGAAATGTCTAGGAGGAAGTTGCCAGCTTCGGAAAAGAGGTCAAAGGTCTTTAGAGAAAAAGATCTAAGGTCAAAGGTGAAGAAAAAAGACTGAAATAAACAGAAAGAGTGGAAGGACAAATAAGCGCGCCAGGCCACAGAAGTACAGGAGAGATGAAAGTATCAGTAGGTTTCTAGGAAGTCCACGTCCACAGGGCACAAAGAAGAGTAAATACAAAGCAGGCCGGCCAGTCCGGGAGAACGCACACGGAAACGGTCAGGAAAGACGATGGTGTAGCCAGGAAGGAAGTAAATGAGAAGAGCCGCATGCCCCTGGGGGAAACTGGGAGGGAAGCAAATTACGCCGCGGACAGCTCGGCAGAGCTGTGCTGCAGGACTAACACGTGAACATGAGGTTTCGCTCAAACCTGTCGTTCGTGTAAGCTGTGTCAGAAAAGTTAAAACTTGAGCACCTACCGTGAAGAATCAGACCAGGCAATGTCACAGAGTCCTAGCCTCTCATTTATCCTCACCTCTTCCTCTTGTGGCTTGATCTCTGTGCAAGTCTCACCAACCACATGGACTGGAAACTGTAAATTCCAGCTATAAAGACAACCTCGCCACAGCATTATACGCTCATGCAAAACGGAAGTCAGCATAAACTGATCTGAACTGAGCCCACCTTAAAGGCGTTTAGTTATTAATGAAAATGGTTACTTTATGAGTGATGCCATTTTGCATTTTGTGGGTTATACACTTACTAGTTTCTTCACCGTACCAATGGGAACTTCAAGCTGTTGGCTGCCCGGTCAAAATTACATGGTTGGGCCTCGCCCTAAAGTTTAGACCTTGCAGTTAATAGCAAAAGCCATGAGATAATCGGCAAGAGAAAGCTCTGGCTTGTCCTACGTTAAATGACAGCGGGCTGGGAGTGAGAGGAAGACAACCGTACTTCACAGGCTGATAGTTGTGGGTCCGCCAACAACAGACTATGCACATTCCTGAGCATGTGCTGGAGCTTCGCGTCCATCTCTATAGCGACCGCCAGGCACCGCTGCTCCGTGCACAGGCACGCGTGTCCAGGACCATTGCCCACAACCCATCAGAAGAGCTAAATATTTCTTCTTACAGATTGTGCACTGCCCCACTCCATCCTTTCCTGTCCCCATTATCTGCAGTCAGCGCAAATTCTTTCCAAACAAATTGCACCTTTCTTCCCCAAAACACAGTGTTTACAAAGGAGCCCATCGACTCCGGGACGGTGGGCTCGCGCCTTTCCCGCCTAGCCGGGTTGCTGGTGGCTCAGACTCCACGCCCAGGACCAGGCCCTTTCTGGCTGGCATTTGGCTCAATAATCCTTTTCTTTTAGAAAAGCTTTTGGCCACGAAAGTTTTCTTTTTTTAACACAATGTACCTCTTTTCAACTGCTGCAAAATAATCTACAGTGACTCCGACATAACTAAAGCAATAGTTGGCACTATTCTGGAGCCCACGGGATTGTTTTACAACTATTCTTCTCCCTGAAACCTCAACCCAATGCAGAAGGGTACTTTTTCAGCCAGCTCAGGTAATGATAAGAATGTCAAGACTCTCTTTAAGAGAAAAACTGGGCCCTGGTTGGTTTGAAGATCAATGGGCCAGTCTAACATAAAGACACTAAAAGAACCCTTTTGAAAAAAAAATAAGACACAGAGAAGTAAACACATTCACAAAATACCCTAATACATGCTTTAAAGTTCAAATCCTCAAAGATAGGGCATGCGGTTCAGCTGAGTCATGGGTGACTCTTTGAAGACTCAAAACCTGTGTCTTCCAGGCCTGGTCTACATATATTCTGTTGTCAAACTGCAGTCAGTTGCCACCGAAGGGTGGCGGAGGTGGTACAAGATGCCTCCCTTCTGTCACAGACATTAACAAACACAATGTCAAGTTGAATTTTTAAAAAGATGAATTGGTAAAAACATTGTGTTGTTACTATATCACAGCTATGCAATAAGACCTGCTAACATCCAGACCCATGGGTGGAGGGATCGTGACACCTGGCAGGGTCCGTGTCATTTAGTGTCCACCTTATAGATTCTCCTGTAATCTCTGTATCGGTTCTACAAGCAGCTGCTGTTGGGCTGAAATTCAACACTGCATACATTTAACACTGCATAAATTAACATAGGAAATTCCCCAAAGAATTAGGGAGAATATGGGCAAGTTATAAAAAATTGCTTCTTTCATTTAAGGAAGTGCTAAGACTTAATCTTAGAGAAAGAAATTCCTTGCAGTGGCTCATCATTCACGGTTTGGGGGCCTGCAGAAACCCCTTTTATAAACAGCTGGGAAATTAACCAAAAAGAGGCAATTGTTTGGGCGTCAACACCGCTCTTTTCCAGAGCCCCTTTCTCATTCCAGCCACTGAGGATGGGACAACTGTCAGCTTACACTGCCAGACAAGAGCAGGGCCCCTGGAGACCAGAGATTGTGTGTCATTTCCATTTATTAAAACAATCTTAACTGTTTTCTGCAAATACTTTTGTTACACAGCAACCTTGTCAACTGGGTTTTGAATGACGGCTTTCTCGGAGGGCCTGGCCACCAAGGTGGGGTGCCGGTGCTGGCCGCCCCAATATACCAGAAGGGGTTATGGCCGCCCCGGGTTGCTGAACAATCATCAGAAGGAGAATAAAAGTAGTTTTCTTTCTCCATAAAAGACACCACTCAGTTTCTGGCTGAGCTTCCTCAGCACCTTGCCAAGATTTCAAAAGACCTCATAAAGCTGGGGATGGGAGCAGGCAGGTTGCCGGGGGGGACCTAAAAGGGGAACGCATCTTGGGTGTCCTGCTTTTCACTGAGGAGGGGCGGGAAGAGTGGGGAGTGGACAAGAACGGAGCTGCGGTGAGGAGCAGCGACTGGTAAAGACAGAGCGAGAAGATGGTGAGACAGAAGCTAAAGGAATCGACAAATTCAGCTTATGAGAAGTGCACGGCTCACTTTGCCCGTGTACGGGCACTGCCCCCCCCCCACCTGAAGGCCTGATTAGCGGGCTCGCTTTGTTTCATTATCAGTCTGCCCCCGCCCCCACCTCACAAATGCTGTTCTTTACTCTTCCTGCTTTGAAGGAAACACAAATTAACTTTTTTTACGTTTCTTGTTCCATCTCTTCTATAACAAATACTCTGTGTAACATTCAAATTAAGTTACAAGTAATTAACTGTTTATACAACTTGCTGCAATAACAAACACAACACTAACATATTGCAGTTCTAACTCTTGAAGGATAAGCACTAGAAAATAAATGCCTATCAAGAAAGGTCAAAATCTATTACCATGGTAATATTTCTTCTATTAAATCCTGATTTAAAAAAAATAAAACAGAAAGGTCATAGAGCAACTACTACTCTCAGAAAGTGGTTTAGAAAAGGATTCCTATGATGGAAGGGACTGGGGTAACAATTTAGAGTTTGGAATTTAGTTTGCTTTAATGTGACTCGAAACTGGAAGAGCCGTGCCCCGGAAGAATGTGGACTCTATCACAGAATAGCCATGTGTCACCCCGAGCACGAGCAGCCCGGCTGGGCGACCAATCGATGTCACTAGGTGATGACGATAAAGAAGCCTTCGGACACAGTAAAAGCCTGCTCCTGCAGGTCTTCCCAGAAAGTCAACCTCCTGGATTTATCTTTGTGCTCGATGACGGTGGGCGTCTGGGTACTCCAGAAACAAATGCGTGAGGACAGGCGCCCCTGATATGGCTCTGAGGAGAGCAGGGTGATGAAAGCAGCAGAGCCCAGTGGAGGGCCTAGGCACCAACGTGAGCTGGCCAGGGGACTGTGTGGCCTTGTCTGGGAGCCTCTTTCCTCCCACCTGTCCGTCCGTCCTGCATCTGGCTCCTCACCCTACCCCCACCAACCCCAGGTACTGCGGCGTAAGCGGAGGTAAGGGGCGAGGGGAGAACTTCCTTTTCAGCGGCTCCCGCCTTTGGTCCAAGACCTCCTGTGATCTGTTCCAGAGGCTGAACTAGGTGCCCGTCCCTAGGACTGATCTGATTAGACCTGCGCTTAAGACCGCAGGCAGTGACGGGCGGGGGCAGCTCCGGGTCTCTCGCGAGAGAGGAAGCGGAGCCTGGGCAGCGCCTCTGAGAGGCGCGCCTCTAACGTGGTCCAGGCCAGCAGGCTCGAGCGCTCTGGGTCTGTGCGGCTACTGGGGAACCGGGTCTGTCCTCGGACCTTCTGAATCAGAGTCTCCAGGCGCGGCGCCAGGCATGCGCATTTTGAATGAACTCCCCAGGCGACGTGAGACCTAACACTGCAGGGAGGAGCACGCTGGGTCTGGCAAGAAGAGCGAGCTATTCTGGTCTGGACTCTGCCGCACGACAGAGCGCTGGGACCGTCCGGGTGCTAATTTTTCCAAGAGAAAAGATGGTGATTGGGTTACATGATCTAAGGCCTTGTCTAGTTCCAGCAGCCTACAGTCTATTAAATCATTTGCATGTAATTTATAGTTTGTCTGAAAATGATAAAATTGAGCTTGCTCTGGCACCAGGTTTTTCTTTCCAGAATTCTGATATCTAAAGCGATAGCTACCACTACGTTTTTTTCAGGCCCTCTTCATACTCAAATAATGGGAGAGTATTTGAGCCCTGGTCTAACACAAATCCAGGTTATAGGAGAAACAAAATACACTGCCTTTAAGAAAGCGGGCACGCTCTGCCACAGCAAACTCCCCCACGTGCACTGATCTCGGGTTCTTCTGTATCAGAGGCTAACGATGGCCTGGAGGTGCACTAGCCTTACTTACCAGGGTCTTTGGCCCACGTTTCTCACTGCAATCGGGAGACTTTTCAGTCTCCTCGAAGAGATCAGTGGGAAGCGGACAGGCCCAAGTGGGGCTTGCCTCTCTTACAAGAGGTCCTCACTGTGGTGTTTCCTTCAGCGAGCTGCTTACTCGGCTACTGAACCACTGCCCGCCTGTTGATTTCAACCTCTGCTACGGTTTATCGACTCCCGACTGGCCTCCATCGTCAGACCCCGGACCCCACCTGACCTCTGTCATCCGTGCATCTCCGGGGTCTGGCCCTCGGTTTTAGTCTGGGTCTTTCTTCGGCTCTGCTGTTCCAACTGCACAATCCCTCACCACCCAGTACAGAGGGGCCTGGGGCGGGCTACAGGTGCTCCACTTTCTAACGCACTTTATCAGCTGGTAGCCCACGCTGTGCTGAGACAGCCATTCGCCACTTCGGTGACTTTGGAGAACCTTGGAAACTGTTTTTACCCCCGTCACCTCGGCTTCCCCAGGGCTGACGGGCACATGTTTCAAGGAAAGGATAGGAAGCTATGGGAGGCCAGACGAAATGCGGAACGATCAGAAATGCAGTTGTTCTTCTGGAGTGAAAGCTTAAGGCTGACCGCAACATCTCAGAGGCAGAGGCATAAAATGCTGGAGGTCCCCAGGGAAGGGGCGCTACTCGTACCAAAGAGCCACAGCTCTTAACCTGAATGCGCTCGGGGGCATGTGAACTTGTGTGCATGGCCTCGCTTTCTCAGGCGGGGACAGAGAATTAGTCCCAGAATATCAGCTGGAAGGTCCTCACGCATCACCTCATTCAAACTCTTCATTTCCCAAAGAGAAGACTGAAGTCCAGGTCCCCCTGGCTGGATCAGAATGTTAGCTACAGCATTTTCCATAAACTCTAACTTCCAGCGAACAGGGACTGCTCCCCCAAAGTCTGACCAGCTTCGGAACCCTTCGGTCAATGGCAGCAGGGCTGAGAAAAGAACTGGGAGCTTACCGTCCCTGCACCGTAAGCAGCTGGATTCTGCAAGTACACTGAGGGGCGGCGGGGCGTCCCAGGAGGCACGCAGCAGTGCAGATCTGGAAGCCGGCCCTTTCTACAACCCCGCCGCTTTTATGAATAGAACTCGAGCACATTTTAACCCACTAGTGGGCCGTTACTATTCGCTTCCCACCTCCCCCTCCCTTCCACAGTCCCCTGTGAGGTAAGTGAATCAAGACTGAATGGGAGTCGGGTTTTAAAGGTGAAACCAAGTAATTCAATCTTGAAGGGTTTTTAGAAAGCTATGAGGCTAAACAGATATGAGAAATAGAAGATACAGAAGCCTATCAATTCATATCCTCCTCCATTTTAAAACGTTGTACCTCGACTAGCTAGTCAGTAGCTTTTAAGTCTTAGAAATAACAATTATAGCAATTTACTATCTCTTTACCCCTGTGAAGAACACATAACTTAATATACTGGAAGTAACAGTCTGAATGTCTCATGTCAACCCATGAGGAATTGTTTAAGACCAGCCGAAGAAAGACTGATGTGGATAAGTGGATGAATAAGAAAGGAAAAGTAAGGCTGAGGAATATCCGGAAATCTTCCTATCATTAAAATCTATTAGTCTACACAACAATGCCCCAAGGGAGCCAGTGAAAGCCCAATCTTATGAGTCATTTAGAAGCGGAGTGGATTCGGCTGTTGGAATTATTCCAAGGGGAAAGCTCGCCGGAGATGGACAATGCGACCTAATGGCCTGCTCTCGAGCTTAGTAGTTTGGGTTAGCACGCCCAGCACGCCCAGCTTGTTCTTCGGATTTAACAAGGAGGCCCAAGGAGGGGTGTGGCCCAGTCAGCGACTACTGCGACAGAGGGTCAGCATCACTTATACTGCCAAAATCACTTCTAACAGGGAGAGCTGGGGACGTGAATTTAGACAACTTCACAAGGAGAAAAAGGAAAATACAGTATTAGAGGAAAAGTAATTACGCATGAAATACTGACATAACCCCCTGTGGCCATTTCAGGGAGGCCTTAAAAATGGGGCTGGGTGGAGCTGCGCCTCCGAGCATGGCCTTTACCTCCCCCCCGACGCCCCCACTGGCTTCCGTCAGCCTATGGTACTACTTCACTTGATCTTCCCGTTTTTTCCCTTCAAGTCATGATGATCGTACACATTTCCCCTCGTGGCCTTATTTCTGTATTAGCGGATAATGGATGTGCCTTCGCACACCCAACTCAAAAACCAAACACTATTTTTAAATTTTTTGTTTTTACGGCAAGGTATATCTCAGTTTAGTTGTTAAATTTCCCATCATGACTTCTCTGGGTTTTGATTCTCTCAACTGTAAAATGATGAGAATAAAACCGTCTCTATTTACATCTCGGGGTGTCATAAAAACAAAGTAAGGGAATGGATGTGAAATCACCTTGAAATCTAAAGTACTTTAGAAGGAAATACAAGACATTAATGTTTCTTGGTTCTTGCCCATTTCAGGATAAAAATGCTTTGCGGACGTATATTTTTTTAATATTACCAGTGTTATACACTCCCTGATACCTGAATGTAAGCGCTGTCAAAATAATAGGCACCTGAGACATATTGCTGGAAACAGCATTAAATTATAATGCAGACTGGGTAGGGAAAGAGGGGCTTCTTTCGGAATCATTAGTAATCACTAGTAACACTTTGATGCTTTTGTGCAATCCATTTAGTTAGTTTTAGCATTAAATATACAGTTGAGAAAAAAAGAAAACACATAAGACTTACCGAACACTTTATATGAATGTGACCCTCACAACAACACTGGGGGTAACACTGCCCCAATTCACACATGAGAAAAGTCAAGGCCCAAGGTCAGGGGGCTGGTAGAGGACACCAACTTGGATACCAACTCAGATCTGCCCAATTTGAACTCTCAGTCACACCACATGGCATATTTGATTTTGTCACAAGTTAACTTTTATTCTATAAATGTATGTTATTGATCTCATGGGGTTGTGTGTAGATGACTCGACGGAGCTTAGGCAGGATGGAGTCAATACTCCAGATGCCCTTGCAGCTGCCACTTCAGTAATGTTACAAATCACACTGGGGAAACAGGCATCTACGTGAGATGCCAGCACTGAAACGTGCACTTTATCACGGCCATTGTTTGCACTGGCTACCCACCTCCACCTCAAGATCAAGTTAGAAAAATCCATGCGTCAACTTATAGGTCCCAAGGGCTTCTGTTCATTAATATTGAACGTCGGGCCTTGTTAAGAGCATAACAGTAACTGCTTTTGCAAATAAAATGTACTAACAACAATGTCAGCATTACTTCTACCGAAGGCCTTTAAAGAAAAGAATACCTGGTGTACCACTACGAGTTATACAAGTGCCACTACGAGCAAGAAACAGAAAAAAGCCTTGGGCATCAGGCTTTTAAAGACAACACAGGCTTTTAATAAATTTTCATTATAGTAGTCTTCCCTTATCTGTAGGGAATGTGTTCCAATATCTCTGGTGGATGCCCAAAGCCACAGACAGTGCTGAACCCGACATACACTATTTTTTTGCTATATATACATACATACCTATGAAAAATTTAATTTATAAATTAAACACAATAAGAGGTTAACAATAACTAATAATAAACTGGAATAATTATAGCACCACGCTGTAATAACAGGTATTATGAATGTGGTCTTGATCCATTTGTTTCTCTCTCTTTTTCTCTCTCTCAAAATATCTTATTGTACTGCATGTGCACAGCGGGAACGCACCAGACAAAGGGATGATTCAAATTCCAGGAAGGATGGCATGAGATGGCCCAAGGTTTCATCACTCTACTCAGAACAGCATGCAATTTAAAACTTTAAGAATTGTGTGCTTGTGGAATTTCTCGTGTACTAGTTTTCAGACCATGGCTGATCGCGGGTGGCTGACACTGTGGATCAGGGGGACCACTGTATGCTGTTTCTACTAGTGTCACCATTATTGTCCAGCTATGCAGACAATACCCAGACTCCCATCAGGGAGAGTGTTAGAAATTTCCACTAAGCGGTATTATTATAACTACAGCAATTAGACTGCAGAAAGCCATGCTGTGCAACTCAAACACTAGATTTAGTTGGGCTAGAAGGTCAACTCGGGGAGCTGAGCAGCAGAAGAATCAAGGTTTCCAACAATTTCTGTCTCTCAGAACAACCTACATCCAACTGTTAAATCAGTTAAATGATAGGCAATTATGTGACCTGCCAGAATTGGTAACTTGCTTCAGAGTTGACCATTAGCTTTCTTAAGTACAAAAATGAGAGAAAATACATGTCCTGTGAACATCATATTACTCTAATAATGAAGGGTCCAGAGAAGAGCATGACTATGGCATAAAAAACCAACTGAAACATTTCCTAAGTCCTGTCTCTGGCCTCCCTGTCCCAGCTCAAGTGAGTGGACTCTACCAACCAGCAGAAAATCAGATGGTAGGTTTTTGTTTTAATTTCCTTAAACCAGGCTCTCTGCATGACTATCTGCTGCTAATGGACTAGAAGCTGTTGGGCCCTCAACTGGTGTCTTTCCTCTTTGCCGGCTTTGAGTACCGGTCCAGAAATAGGAAGCAATGACCTTGAAGACACAATTATTACAGAGCACAGGATAAAAGTTCAGAACAACTGGGAAAAGTAATATTTTGCTAAAAATCTATTCTTTTTTCCTCTGCAAGTAATGAACGCAAGAATACAGGATCTTCTTACAACCACCTGGACGGAAGTTGATCATAACCTAACCAACTTGTAAACAGCAATTCTTGACGAAGGGGACTAGTTTGGTTCATAAAGCCTTTTTTCACACACATTGCCCGATGAGTCATCGCCGCTGCCCCCTGACAGTGGGCTTGCCTTCCCCCGGTGCCCGAGCTGGCTTGGCTCGCACACCCACCTGTTTGGCCTGGTTGACACAGCGCATGTACTGGTCGGCCAGAGCAGAGCAGCTGAGGGTCTGCTGGGCGTTCTGGCGGTAACACTGGAGGATTTTGGCCTGCAGATCCGCACAAACTGGATGAACCTCATAGCGCCTGAAAACAAAAACAGGGCTCAGTGAGACAAATGGTCTTCAATCAGAATAAAGATCAAGGCCAAAGAATATATAAACCATTAAATAAGATGAATGTTTCAAATGTAGGGGAAAAAGTTCAAAAAGAGTATTTCTTCAACCATGAAAGAAGGGTATACAAGGGAAATAGTAACTATGAAATTAGTTTCATTAGCCGACAGCACCGCAAGCCTCCCTGGACACTGAAACATCCCCGACCCAAGCCGAAGCCTGGACCAGGTGAGTGGCGCCAGTATTCCTCAGCCCAGTCGGCCGAAGCGGAAGCCTGGGAGCCCTAGCTCCCCGTCTCCATTCCCACGTCCAGTGGCCCACAATGTTCGAGGTCCTCCTTTCTGGTCCTCTTTCTCCATGCTCCCTGTCCTTATATTTACATCCTGGATTCAGTGACCTCCTGACTGTCCTTCCTGTCTCGCAGCTTCCACCTTCTGCCCCTGCCTTCCTGAAGAAGGTTCTTCCAGAGGGTTCTACAACATAAATCGGAGACAGTCTCTCTCCCTACTCCTTTCTAAATAGAATACAAGGTCAACAGGCAGGTCTTCTTCTTCAGGTCCCTGCCTGCTCGGCAGCCATAATCCCCACACTGCTGCAGCCTGACCACACCACTTCCAGGGTTTGGTCCTTATGCATCCCTTCACATCTCTGCTCACGCGGCTCTGATTTCGAGGAAGGAACCTGAACTCCCACCCATTATAAACTCCCATATGTCTGGAAAACACCTACTCGTCTTTCGATGGTTGAACTAAGCACTGCAGTGTAACCTTCTCTGTACACCTTCCGCTCGGTCTCCCTAAACACAGTAGAGTCGCCCATTCTCCTTATGGTGACCCCACTTGTCCTTTATGGATTAACTCCTTTCACGCGCATTTAACACTGATTACACTATAGCCTATATACACTATACTGCACTTACTAGCTACGTTGACTAGAATGCAAATCCCAAGGACTATGTCTTATTTTCTTTGTGACCTCAGCTACTGATTAGAACACCTCTTAGAGAAGTCATGCAATCACAGTTGTTGAGAATACAAATGGGTAGAGAGAAAATTTTTTCTTAATTACCTGGGCTCAGATTTTACTAATTATACTTACAAACCTCAAATTTTAGTTAGATTGTTTTCAGTGAATATGAAGTAGCAAACTTAAAAGCTTCCAAAAAAACTCATAATATAGACTTAAAAATGACAACAATAAAGTAAACCAAATAAATTATACAAACAAAAATGAAATAAGATGGCACAGGAACTTTGACTACAAGGACTAAACATACAGAGAAAATACATAATATTATTATCACTTTTAATCTAGGAATTCATATATTTTTTTTCAAATTAGGTTTGCTTAATACAAAAGGCTTCCGATCCTTCATACCACTTCTTTTTTTTGAAATTTAAATTTTGTTATTGCCATAGTAATCTTGAAATAGCATTATTTTAAATTTAATGGATTTTAAAAAACCCCTAGAGAACACAGGAAGACAATTTCTCATCAATAAGGAAACCCCTGGGTGACGATTTGTCTCCTCATTACTTTTACCCAACACACTAAGCTAATACATATTTCGCTAGAATAGAAAACAGAAATGCAAACCATGTTACTGGTCCCTGAGGGAAGTTATTTCTTACTACCCTCTATAGAAAGTAGACATTACATACAGGGAAAAAATAATCCCACAATTCTACATAACATTGCTTTTACTTTTTTCATTCCTTGTCTTACTGCTCTGCCAAATACCTAAGAACAGACTTGAAATCCAATCCCAGGAGTTTCAATTCTTTTTAAGATTTCCAAGTTCAGATGTCTGTGAATTTTTCTGGACAACAGTTTCTTTAACCCCCTCCCATGAACATCAGCATCTAAAAGGAGGCAACTGTGCTTCCAATGGTCTATGAAAAGGCACGCACCGGGGTAAATACTACATAAAATATGATTAAGCATTAGGTCAGCCGAACCTAGCACGTGAGGACTAAGGCCTACGTCAGTCCATGGGAGAGCGGGGTTATAGCCCATCCTGACGCTGAGGACCGGCGGCTGTCCAATGCATCTTAGCTCTAACAGGAGAACACGGAGAGGAGTGAGAGCAATCCCGACCAGGCATGGGGCCCTTCCACATTAACATGGCGGGGGGTTGGGGGGACACAAGAGGAAGAAAAGACTATTCACAACGTAATTCATCTAATACTATGAACTTCCTAGACAGAGGTAATTTAAGTTGTATATAAGTATTTGCCCTGAACCGAGCTATTAATCATGCAAGTTAAGAGTCCATGAGTTATTTATGATTTGAAATGTGTCAAAATGTACTTTTATCACCACAAATCAATACTACTCACTCCTAGGGCCCTTGATTTCCTACCAGTCACTTGGTGTGGGTGTGCACACATGCACACACACGGATATCTGAGATTCTTTCTGTACACACTGCAACCTGTACTGATGATTATTAGATGGCAGACGGGTAAGAGCGTGGAAATGAACACAGTGGCCCCCCAGTTCCTGGGTAGACTCTGGCACACTTCCCCGGGACTCACCTGTCACAGCAAAGCTCTGCCTCCCTATCGATCTGCGCCGCTTGTTAGGCCGCCCTAATGCACTGTTTTCACTTGGGGAAAATGCTAAATGAGATTACGGGCTAACATTAGAAAGCCATAAAACACAAGCCACGGCACCTTCCATTCAGGAGAAAGGTTCCAAAGACATTTCCAATACGCATTATAGTAAACCCTCTGTACAGTCATTGTGTCAGCAATTGATCTGTATTGACTGCTTTCATTCCTGCTGATGGAAAAAGCCACTATGAGGAAAAAATAACAAAGGCACAATTTCAAGATATCTAAGAAGGTAAATTAAATCTTAGCCACATGAGAGATTTAAACAGTTTAATTACTTTGTATGGAAATAAGATTTAAAATGAAATAGTGAAGGAAAAATGTTAAGAGAACGATAAAATATAAATTTGGAGAATTCGGAAGAATAATAAAAAAGTGAGAGACAGAATAGTTATCCAAAAACGCACTTAGCAAAAAGGAATTGGTGAAATAAAATCAACACTTGAAAAAATATATTGATCAAAAGCAATTAAGAAAAAAATCCATTTTAATGGTCCCTTGAAATTATTGGGGACTTTAGATGGATCCTATAACATGTGATTATAATATTATTTTGTTAATAGTATTAATGTAATAAAAACAATATTAATACCAATATTCACTTAAAAGGCAGGTAATGAAATATATCCAAGTATTTTTCTCATGACACTGACAGGTCCGTTGTAAAAACTCCAGAAAAAAAATAAAGATACACCTTTAGGCTGTTTCTAATTTTTCAGTGCTTAAAATAACATGGTGGTAAATATAAATTACTAGTACTGTTTCTGATTATTTTCACAGAATACTTTCCTATAAGTTGAATTAACTGGCCAAAGAGAAATGGACACACTTTTGTAAAAATGCAGCTGAGAGCGGCAGTATTTAGAGCCCCCTCCTAAGCCTCTACAACACATCTGTACATGAGGACCTGTCCTAGGGCTGTTGGTTTCGCTGCTGCCTCTCCTACTGTTGTTTCTCAGAAACTTCTTTAATGTGGGTCTGAGCCTTATACCACAAGGGAGCTGCCCACCCGTCTTTTTAGTTCGACCAGTATAAAAGGCAAGGATAAGGTAACTTCTGAGAAAGGAAAATATGGAAACAACTCTCCTATACCATTCTTCCCTCAGAAGGCTACAGAAATCGTGCAATGACAGCAGTCACAATTCCTAAAGCTCTTGGGAACACAGAAGTCTCTCACTGTAAGTGCACATGCATAAAAAAAGGACCCTTTTCCTATATTTGGACCAGTAAGTACCCTGAGCTGGGGAAAGGGAGAAAGGGAGGGAGAGAGGGGGCAGAGAGGGAAGAAGGGGTGGGTGGATGGATGGATGGATGGACGGACGGAAGGATGGATGGAAGGACAGACAGAGGAACAGACGGATTAACAGATAGATGAACAGATGGATGGTTATGAGAATGGCTGGCACTAAAAGGAGAATTCTGAATTTCAACAGGTTGCGACAATGCATCCTTCATGGGATCTGGTGGTCTCATAAAACAACAAATTACATTAAAAGCAGGCACGCAACACAGCCATGTTGAGTTAAATCTTTAGCTCTAACTCCTATGGCACAATGCAGAACATCTAATTTTATTCTGTACTGAAGGTTTCATTACATGTTAACTCCAGCAGTCAGGATTTCTGCTTTTCTTTTATAATACAAACTAAAGCTACTGAACAAATTGCCAATATTTAAAAATATGTAATAATTCACTCATTTCTCTTACTACTGTAATGCAGCTATTAGAAAATGTATTATAAAGGAAGTATGTCTCAAATGTATTATTTTCTATTAAAATTTTTCATTTTAAATTTTACCTTAAATTGCAATATTCTAATTAGTTTTCAGAATAAAATGTAAAGTCTCTTTTTGACAATACAATACCTAAAAAAAAAAACAACTCAATTTCAAGCTTCTCTGGCATTTTTCGTAACTGCTAACCATCCTTATTAATCACCTATCTATTTGAACTGTAATCAAATTCCTACGAATATACTTTAGAGGTCAACTGTCTCCCAAAGTTGCCTATTTTCTTTGTTTCAATGTTTTCATATACACTTTGCGATAAAATCTTTAAAAAGTAGCCCTAGCTGGTGTGGCTCGGTGGACTGAGTGCCAGGCTATGAACTAAAGGGCTGCCGGCTCGATAGCCCAGTCAGGGCACAGGCCTGGGTTGCAGGTCCGGTCCCCAGTCGGGGGCGTGTGAGAGGTAACCGCACATTGACGTTTCTCTCCTCTCTTTCTCCCTTCCTTCCCCTCTGTCTAAAAATAAATGAAATCTTAAAGAAAGGATCTTAAGAAAGTAAAACCAGAAGGCTTTTTTTTTACATTTATTTTCTAAAATGACGAATGCCAGTGATGATGCTGTCTACCACCTCAACACTTGTCGGAGGAGGGAACACTCCTACTTTGACTACACCTGGTCCAGCACTTAGTTCAGTGAACCAATCAAGCTGATAGCGGACTGCTGCCCACAACAAGTGTCACACCATTCGACCAACAGATTCAACCTGGGGGTTGTAAAAGGCAAAGTCAGCTTTGGCCAGAGATACAACAGAGGATACAGAATTCTATCCTTGATCAACCCAAGGCTTCAAAGAGCAGTACCTAAATAAGTATTTTAGTATTTAGTAGTTTACCCCACTGTTTTCTTTGGAAAAAGACCACAGCTCAACAACCTGGATCATCAGGAGGAGGGTAGCCTACAAGACCGGAAGGCAAAGCACTGCCACTCTCCTTCGGTTTTCAAGACCCTGAGACAAAAGCCGGACAACCAGGGAAATCCCACAGAGATGGGACTTCCGGCCACGTGCCCCAGATGAAATGAACAATGCGGTGCTGAGCAACAAAAGTGCACTGTTCTCAGACCTACAGGTCTCACAAACACTGAGCATACGGGCAAAAACGCACGAGAGTATAGGCTGAATGAAAAGGTTTCCAATTTTGTAACATATATTTCTTCTTTATTCAGTAACACTGGGTACTCAGAAATGATGAGGGCAGTTGGGAGCAAACTTAGGAGAGGAGTGGGAACTTAGTGCCATGTGACCACGTGGAGGCAGGTGGGAGCTGGCTGGCTCTGTCACTCCAACACTATGGGGCATCCCAGCGTCTGGCTTCTTTTCCTGAGCAGGCGGCTCTCACTCTATTCCTCGCAGAGTGCCCTGCAGCATCGTGCTGTGCTCCCTATACCCTGGGCGGGACCCTGCCGCAGAGGCCCAGCCTACCAAGGGTCGAGTGTGAGAGAAGCGGGGCCGTCCTCTGCTTTATCTCCAAAGACGAAGGCCCTAATTCTTTTGTTTTATAAATAATTTCTTAAAATCTGGTGACCTACAGAGGTTAAATGTAACTTAATGTTAATAAAAAAAATTTTTTTCCTGAAAAATTTTCCAAGTAATAATGTCTTTGACAAGAAATATTCATTCAGTTGAAAACATATGTGAAGTCACATATCTGGTAAAAGGCAAAAAAAAATCAGTTGGCTGATTTTTATTTTCCACCATATCATGGTATCCTTGATACATTTGGGCTATGTGCTACAAGGTTTAGATCTGTAAAAAGTGAGATAAAATAATTCTTACTAACATAAAAGATATCTGGAAAAAGAGGCAATCATTATACAGAGCTTTGGGACGTAGAACATAACTGATGTGGACATCATCTCACCCTGGAAGGACCGCAGAAGTCAGCCTCCAGATCACACTCACAGTAGGACAACCAAGGGCTCAGGAGATATTATCTTTCATTCTCACAGAAAGTCTTCTCATTAGGTGCACTTCTAGAGCTAACATATTGCACTACAGTCTGGGTGAGCCTTAATTTAGAGGGGTATAAGCCACCCTTCCCTCTCTGCCTTTCTTTCTTAACGATGCCTGGAATATTGTTATTGCTGAATAAATGTCAAGTAATAATGCTGCAAGGAAAGCAGGTGATGATGGGTTAACAGCGCAGCTCTTTGCACTAACAGTGCCTGAGAGACAGCAGCAGTTTACACAATGTATCCGAGGTAGAAACATCACCTGTCAGGTACACAGGAACCAATTAAATCACAGTTCACAGAAGTGGCCCTTGGTTATATGAACTGAAATATCTAGAGAAGCATCGTCCTTGTCCCTCCGACAGGCCTATAAGCCACGGAATGAAGAGACGTCCAGGGCCAAACATTAAATTCGACTCCGAATTCTCTATCAGTGTGTGAATGACACCAAGTAATCTTACACACCAAATTATTTTTTTAAGTATCTCAATAAGGCTTCAAGGCCAAGAAAAGCATCATAATTATTACTGTTAAAGAAAAGCATGGCATTTATTCTCACCTGAGTTCATACAGTAACCATACAGTTGCCAATTAGGCAACTTAGAACGTGTTAATCTTGCGCATACACAATGCGTGCTCAAAAAACCCTTGGCTTTTACTTTAAATGTGTGCATCTACATAATAACTGAACTTACACCGACACAAACGAAGTTATTTTACCCCCAGGCTTTGTGAGTTTGTTCCATTTCTTGTCTCTTGATACGCTGGAATGTTGACTAAAATTGGTCTAAGGATGGAAAATATGAGTGTTGGTTGGTTCACTCATTCTTTCATCCATTCAGTCGCTCACACAACAAGCATTATTAAGCCACAGACATTAAGCATTCATTACAGATCATCACTGTGACAGGTGCTGAACACAATGTGGCCCCTGCCTTCACTGAACACACAGTCTGGTGAGGGAGACGGAGGTGTACACAGGTCTGTGATGAGATCTAGGGGTAGTAAAGCGTGAATGTGGTGCTAAGGAAACCCAGAGATCTGATGTTGGATGTGACAGAAACTGAATACAGAGTTCCTGGTAAGAGGTCTTCCATCACCAAAGAACTGAAAACGAAGATGGGCCCCAAGATTTTTCTGAAGTAACTGAACTATAAAGACAGACTCAAGAGGCCTCAGAAAGGAGAGACCTCCTTTGACCTTGTGGATGTGACTACAGCCACAGCCTGGTGACTCCGGGCCTTTGAGCCCTTCTGTTTTCCCCCGGACGAAAGATCAGCGTTTGCGTTCAGGACACGTGGTTTGGAAAGGTGGGAGTAACTGTGTGTCGTAAGAGCTAATGCATTCTTTAAGTAGGGACTCCACAAGGAAATAATCCTTGATTATTCCAGAGATCAGAAGCCCAGTTTCACTTTACTGGCCTACTAACAGCAAACGAATGTCGAGAGAAGCTCCCCGCTGCTAGCTAAGTCTTGGTAGGAGGGCACTGGGGCTAACTTTCAATGGGTGATGCCCACATTATTCCTCAGTCTTCACTGCTTTCCCCAATTAGAAGTGGCTTTTGTAACCACTCTTGCTTTATTACTTGTTATGGTCAAGGAGGAGAAAACTGGATAATTCGATCCTGGATCGAAGCCCAGATTTGGAGGCAGGAGGCAGACAAGAGGAACTGGGACCAGATGGGAATGTTGGAGGTGGCGGGAGGTACGATGGGCCAGATGAGTTTGGGGGGAGAAAGGTCTGGCTAGTATCCCAACCAACTCATGGGAAAGGATAAGGGAAAGGGGAGACCAGGCCAGGAAGCAAAAGCAAACCCTGTCATTTGTTTGCAAAGATTACCTTTAATTCCTAGTTCTGTAAGGAGCGTTACTCCTTCATCGCCCATTCTTCCTGCAGAAAGTCCTCCAGTTCAGAGAGGAAGGCTGCAAGCAGCCAGTGTGACTGTCCCCAGGTCAGCCAAGCAGCAGGCTGACTGGCGCCGCAATCGAGCAGGCTTGCCTGACAGCGGTCTGCCATGGACCTAAGGCCTTCGGAGCACATTTAACACTGAACGCAAACCCCCAGGAATAACCCTTCCATATTTGGGGAAATATTTATTTCATAGGCCTTATTATTCCATTTTCATCAATGAAATCTAACTACTGCTAACAGCAGAGAATCACAGAACCTTCCAGTTATGCAGTATGGTACCAGCGGCCTGGCAAAGCTGGTTGAGCACACACCTTCTGGTTAAGCTCCTATTTTTAGGAGCTTATAATTTTTCAAAACGAATTACTCTTTGGGATGGAGTTTTCTGCTCTTTCTCAGTGAGGGGTGACTTGGGGGTGAAGTCTGGTGAAATTCCATTTGAGTCATCAAACATAAAATCACATTCCAGTAGCCCTTCCTTTCCTGAGAAAGTGCTTTTCATACTAAGATAGGTTAAGAACAGCTTAGTTTTAAAAAAAATTTCAAAACTGTCACCTATCTCAATGAGGACTGTGACACATCCTAAAAAACTAGGTTAAGACCAAACATAAGTCTGCAGTGAGAGAGTGTGTTACATTACTTTACGTGATTCTCTTTTTCCTCCTACATTTGAAAGCAAGATCCAAACACCAGATACACTCAGGAAGGGCTATGTCTGGCTCCCTTAACTGAAAGAACTGCAAATGTATTTATTTTAGTGACAAGGGAAGGAAAAATTACCCACACTGATTTGTCCTCTCGGTGTCACGGTGCTAAAAATGAGAGTGGAGGGAGCAGCAGTGAGGAAGAAGGGTAGAGTTAATTAAGTCTTTCACTTTTTCATCCCTTTGATACCTTGAAGGGTAGAATGCTTAGATACTGCCACTGGAGGAGGGAAACCCCAAAATGCGTGCAACGGGCCAGGCCAGCAAACCTGGAGGGATGCAGGGCCGCCAGGCAGAAAACTGCCGCCCGGGTACCACAGCAGTGGCCACTGCGCATACACTGTGACGGTGGTAAAGGGTGGCCAGGAACGAAAGGAGGAAGACGAACCCCTATAAAAGATACACACTCGCAGAGACTACAGGCTACAGAGGTGTCAGGGCAAGGGCACAGGAGCAGGTATGCCGTCCTGGGGAAGGGTGGTCACTGCTCCTCAGGGAAAAAGAGGAGACGGGCTTTTCACAGGCCCCTGGTACGAAGGGTGGGGCTGTAAGACACAGAGAACGTTTGAGAGGGTGCCCGTGAGCCGAGGCCCAGGCTATGGTGGAGCTGGTCGTGCGCAGGGGGCTCAGGCTGCAGAGACGGCTTGCAGAAGGATTCGGACAGTCCTCCATCAAAAGACAGCATGCTTGGACTCTGCCGCAGGCGATGGTGAGCCACCGGCCTTTCCAGTAAGAGTGACGTTACAGAGACGGTCTGATGTGAGTACACCAGGTGGCGGAGGTGGGAGCTGTCCAGGCTGGGAGGCCAGTGCAGCGGCTCCCAGCTACAGGCACAGGCAGGGATGAGGGCCCTGGAAAGCAAGAATGGAAGGACGCGGCGACTGACAGGACATGAGATGAACAGGACGGAAGACTGGGTGATACACTTGTGGATGAGGCCTGTCGGGGGGTTTAGAAGTGCTCAAAAAGTTTCAGGAAGCCCAAGTGGAAATGACCCACCTTGGTCTAGAGTGTAGAGCTGGAGCTCACGTGGGGGCAACCCCCTGCAAGCCCCAGCGTGGAGCACTGAGACAGAGGGCACGAGGGGCAGCTGGGCCCTGGGGACCGGGCTCGTGTGGGGGAGTGACAGGGAAGGGGGGTGGGCCACTCTCAGAGAACTGACAGTGGAGAGAAGAACCAGTATTATGCACTCTCACAAGGCTGGGGAGATCAGAATTTCATGAAGGAGAAGACCATCAAAAAGAATAAAGACCAATAAAAGGTCATGAAATTTGATCCCTAGCAATTTGGAGAAACAATTTTGGCACAGTGCATAACGCAGAGGCGAGATGGCAGGAAAGCGGTAAATGAGGGAGTGGGCAGTAAAGAAGGGGAGGTAGCAGGGTGAGGTCAGTCCAGTGCCCTTTACTGCGTTCCTCTCATACGCCAGGCTGTGCGTGTGTGTGTGCACGACAGAGGGACGGAGCTGCTTCAACGGTGTCTGACAGGCAGTGAGAAAAACGCAAAGAGGAAAATTAAATCTGGTTGGAGATGATTGGGAAAGGTCTTAGATGAGATGAAAGAATCATAGGTGGATCTTAAAGAATGGGAAGAACTTCCACAGTTAGAGGGGGGATGGAAAAGCACTGCAGACAGAAAAGTGGACAGAGTAAAGGCAGTGGAAGAAGAGAGAAGAAAAGGTTGGAGCTACAGGCGGTGACAGATCAGAAGGCCAAACCACTTTCAACAAGGACATGCTCTACAAGCTGACGAAGGCGTTCCCATAAAGGGCAGTAGAAAGTAAAGCGCTGCTCACAATTAAGGGGGTGGTCTCTAGGAACTGAGCATGGCCCCCACTGACCACCAACAAAGACTCAGGGACATCAGTCCCACAAGCGCAGGAGAAGGAGCTGAATTCTGCCAAGAACCTGAATGAGCCTGGAAGCAAATTCTCCCCCAGGGAAGAACCCAAGCCGGCTGCCCCCCTGATTTCCGCCTGGTAAGACCCTGAAGCAGAGGACCTGGTGAAGCCCACCTGGGCACGAGGCCTGCAGAAACTGCGAGATAATAAGTGTGCTTTGTGGTAAGCCACTAAAATAAAGTGTGTGCTCAGAAGCAGAGTAAACAGGAAAGGTGTGGAAAAAGTTTTCAACAGGCTTTTAAAGAAAGGCGAGCAGGGCAGAAAGGGCGGCGTGATACAGGCAGACCTGATGTGATTAAGGAGAAGCTCCGGTCTCTTGGTTAAAGCCCAAAGTCCACCGTGAAGCATATGAAAAAGGAGGAGTGGAAGGAAGCTGGTGAGAAACCTCAGAAGCCAGATGACAGTAATAGGAATAATTCTGAATAACAGAGGGATTCTCCTCTCAAAGACATCAAGCACTGGTGGACCCAGAGCAGAGACACGGATGGAAGCCGGGAGACACCGAATTGCCAGGCATGCGTTAGAAGGTACAGGGGATGCCATCACGGGAGATGGGATGAGGCCAGAGACGCCCCTGTACCCCAAGCTGTATTTCCCATCTACGGCGCACGCTGTACATGTAAATGTACTTAAGGCATTTATGCATTTATTGTAGGGCTTACCCTCACATTTAACACTGTGTCTAGAAGTTGCAGTGTGAGCCCCTTTTTGCTCTCCTAAATAGATATCTACTAAAATTAATGGCTGATTAATAGTTAACAGAAAATGGGGAAAGCTTGACATAAAATATATTTGAAAAGTAGGAGTTTATGGATGTTGGTCAACTATAATTACTTATTCTGCATAAGTTCATGATGTACTCAAGTTCAATTTAAAACCATATAACATATATATGCTGACATATGCATAAAATATATCTAAAAAATACACAGCAATTGGTAACAGTAGTTGCTTCCAAGGGGAAACTTGGAAAGGAGGTCACAGACTTAAGGAGATTTACTTTTCTATGTGATATTTAAATTTTCTATCATGGGCATATGTTGCTTACCAAGAAATACTTCATTTTAAAAACTCCAATGCCATATTATTTATACATGTTTTGTATGCCCTGAGAAATTGCTATTAGAAAGTTTGCTTTCTGCCGAGATGCCTAGCCACTAAAACGCACTTCTACGGGTTCCGTGGCACAGATAAAGACTGACTGAAAAGTTAAGACAACACGGAGACAACAAATATGAAAGCCCATGTGCAAACTCTACAAAAAGACAAAAACGTAAATTGGGAAATAATTCAAAATGCCTTCAAACACGTCAGCCTTCAGCACAAGCCCTCCTGATTTACTACCTCAGCAACCTGGTGAGAGAAAAAAGACAAAGATACTGCCCACATACTTTAAGCCACAGGGCAAACCACCGGGAGTGAAGTGTAACGTGAGGTTTGAAGAGCCTGCAAGCTTTCTACATCCACAAAATTCTTGTCTGAGGAGTCGGTTCCTTCTCTGTCTTTTTCACTGTTCTCTCCCAGCCTCCCACCCTCTCTTAATTGTGAGTAATCCCCAAAGCTCAGGTCTTTGCCCCACTGCTGTTCTATAGCTCTTGGTGAAGTCACTCTTCCCTCTTGGGGGGGTGAGGGGGTCTCCTAGTGCTCTGGATATGACTTAATGGGCTTTCCAGTTGCTTGTCGTCAGAAAGTGGCTGTGTGATCTTAGGTTTCTTTGGGCTTCAGTTCTTCATAAAATACACAGCTATCTTTCCCGCCTGAAGCCAGGGCCTAGGTCTGATGGTCCTCATATCCTTTCTAACTCTAAGACCTCTAAACATCAACCGAATATGCTCAATTTATCTGACTTCCATTTTCTTATCCAAATAAGACCTCCCTCCCATTTTCACCAAGAGAAATGCTAGAAGCTCATCATCACACATTAAATTTTGACTCTATTGTTCTTATTTAATACTCTACACTCAAAAACTTGAGATTGTTAACTCTTCCTTTGAGAGGCCTTACTGTCAACCTTCCTCAGTTTCCCCTATCAGGACCCTAGGCTAAGCTCTCGGTTCCTGCACGGACTGTTCTATTATCAATAGCCCGCAGATGGTCGGTCTCTCGCTCTCGGCGGCCTGCGCTGCAAACTCATCGACACGATCTACGAAACACGCGCCCTGTGAAATGCCAGCCTTTCCTGGGAGTCGGTCAGGATTCTCCTTTCTCCCTCTCCGCCGCCCATAACTGCTTTTATTGCCAAAATACTTCCCATATCCCTTGCCTCCTCACAAGCTTCTACTTGCAGCACTGGGAGGAAGAGAACTCACCCCAACTTCGGCTAGACCACTTTTTACCTATTCTGGTCTCCAAGTGAAGGATGGACAGCAACCGGTTGTTTCTAAATGTGATCGAATGTGGACCAGTAGGCGAGCTGAAGAGCACAACATATTCTGAACATCCACTTCCCAAGCCATGTCCTAAAGTTATGAACTCATTCTCCAATTTTATTTTTTACTTGTGGGTAAAGGCACTATCTGCAACAATGATAAGTTTCCATAGGAACTAAATTCATTTCAAAGGGTTTGAACAAAGAGGCTTTTTAAAAAAGAAGTGTTCAAACAATGTGATTTTGTACACAGAGCCTTGCATCTTTGAAACTCAGAGAGTATTATAAATATTAACCTCTTAATTCCCCGAAAGTCCCTGGAAATGAGAAGACACTCTCTTTACATTTGGGAAATGGATATGTTTAAGGTAACTAGTAAGTAAAAGAACAACTTAGAATTTGAGTTGCTAACTTATAATCTGTTTCATCTCTAGGTTTTAAGCACACCAATCACACATATAACACTATTTGCCAATTTCTGGAACACAAGTACACTATGAATTCAAGTAGCTAATGTTTCCCTACTTAATATCCCATAAATGAGGGATGTACCACCAAAGCATTACATAGTTAATAAAAGTGAAAAGTTTATATGGGACATGTAACATATTAAATTACACGTGCATCTGTGGAACATCTATTTAATTTCTTTTTTCTTTGTTTTTTAAAGTATATTTTATTGATCATGCTATTACAGTTGTCCCAATGTTTTCCCCTTTGCCCCCCTCCACCCAGTACCCCACTTTCCTCCAGCAGTCTCCCCACTGCCTTAGCTCTTGTCCATGGGTCATGCATATAAGTCCTTTGGCTTCTCCATTTCCTATTCTATTCTTAACTTCCCCATGTCTATTTTGTACCTACCATTTATGCTTCTTATTCCCTGTACATTTTCCCCCATTCTCCCCTTTCCCCCACCCTGCTGATAACCCTCCATGTGATCTCCATTTCTGTGATTTGGTTCCTGTTCAAGTTGTTTGCTTAGTTTGTCTTTTTTTTTCTTTTTTTAGATTCAGTTGTTGATAGTTGTAAGTTTGTTGTCATTTTACTGTTCATAGTTTTGATCTTCTTTTTCTTAAATAAGTCCCTTTAACATTTCATGTAATAATGGCTTGGTGATGATGAACTCCTTTAGCTTTACTTTGTCTGGGAAGCACTTTATCTGCCCTTCCATTCTAAATGATAGCTTTGTTGGATAGAGTAATCTTGGATGCAGGTCCTTGCCTTTCATGACTTTGAATACTTCTTGCCAGTACCTTTTTGTGAGCAAAGTTTCTTTTGAGAAATCAGCTGATAGTCTTATGGGAACTCCTTTGTAAGTAACTCTCTCCTTTTCTCTTGCTGCTTTTAAAATTCTCTCTTTATCTCTAACTTTGGCACTTAAATTATGACGTCTCTTGGTGTGGTCCTCTTTCGGTCCAACTTGTTGGGGACTCTCTGTGCTTCCTGGACTTGTATGACTATTTCCTTCACCAAATTAGGGAAGTTTTCGTTCATTGTTTTTTCAAGTAAGCTTTCAATTTTTTGCTCTTCCTCTTCTCCTTCTGGCTCCCCTATGATTCAGATATTAGCACGTCTGGAGAAGTCCCAGAGTCTTCCTATTCTCTCCTCGTTTTCCTTGAATTTTTCCTTCATTCTATACTGGTTGATTGTTTATTTCTTCCTTATGTTCTAAATCATTGATGTGAACCCTGGATTCCTTCCCCTCACTGTTGGCTCCCTGTGGATTTTTCTTTATTTACTTAGTGTAGCCTTCATTACTTCCCTTATGTGCTTGCCATACTCAAAGAGATATCTAAACATCCTTATCACCAGTGTTTTGAACTCTGCATCTGATAGGTTGGCTATCTCCACTCACTTAGCTCTTTTTCTGGAGTTTGGATCTGCTCTTTCATTTGGGTCATTTTTTTTTTTCTCTCCTCAATTTGGCAGCCTCCCTGTGTTTGCTTCTGTGTATTGGGTAGAGCTGCTTTGACTCCATCTTGGTGCACCTGTTAAGGGGCAGAGGTATTTGCCAAGGTGGTGCAATCCACTTTGCTTCTCTGTGGAACTGTACGTGGGGGAGGGGTCTGAGAGGGAACAATGCCACTTGCTCAGCTCTCACCCTGTTTCTAGTCACTTCCTCCACTTTCCACATGCAACTGGCACCTGTCTAGCTGCTGTCCTGGTCCTGAATCTCAGAGAGGGTGGGTTCTTTAAACAGGCTCTCCTGCAGGACTGGTAGTTTCTTCCATCACCCCAACCCCCACTGGTTTTTACAGCCAGAAGTTATGGGGATTTATTTTTCTGGCGCTGCAACCCTGGGCTCCAATGTCTGACCTAGGCCTGGAATGGCTCGCTCCGCAGGTGTCCCCCCCAGTCTTTATCTGCCACAGGTGAATGTGGGACTGTCCGCTCTTCTGGCCACTGCCACTGCCTTGCGGCCACCACACCACATCCTCTTCCTCCTGGCTCCCCGTCTCCGCCTCTCCTACCCGTCTAGATGAATGTTTCTTTAAATCCTTGGTTGTTGGACTTCCACTGAGTTCGATTTTCTTGGCGGTTCTGGTTGTATTTTGTTCTGAGATTAGTTGTGACCCTTCTTATGGTTGTGCAAGGAGGTGAAGCGGGTCTGCCTACGCCTCCATCTTGGCCGGAATTCTGTCAGGCTTCCTTTTAACCTCTTAATGACTCTTTAATTTAATAATTCTAGCATGTTTCTTTTTCTGGTTCTGATTAACTAAAGTAGTCAGCTCTGATATCACGAGAAGGTATTAAATTCCAATACGTCATATAATCGCAACCACTTGTGTTACACACAGACTTAAACATTTTTCAGAGGACAGGCAAGATTTAGCAAATTGGCTTAACATTCTAGGTTGCTGCTAAGACTGCAATTAATTAGACCAATCTGAAATACAGAAAACAAAACTACTACATAAATTCTCCAAACGATTAAGATGGGCCTTATACATGAGAGTTATTTGAGTGGTAGAATCTCAGTGACTCCTATATAAAGGGAAATGATGTATTACTGCAGGACCAAACAATGCATTTCTCAATTTGCGTCCTTGGTTGGACTCGCCCGGCTGAGCTCCATTAGCTTTACATCTCCCTAAGGGTTCCAATTCAGCAGTGCTCCTGTCAGCCATTACACACAGCCCCACTCCACCAACGTCTGCCTTACGAATGTCCCTCAACACTGCTCTCTCCAGCTGAGCGTTTCTGGAGAAAAATCACATAACCAGGGAAACTCAAATCGTCTTAAATTCATAAGTAGACACTAAATTCCAGCAAACCTGTTTTTATACTTCTGTGGTAAATTCACTCTCCGCAAGGATTATTTCATGCCATCTCCAACCTTCTCAAAAATCTCACGCTTTCATTCTTGGCCATTTTTTCTATTTTTCATTGAGCAAAACAGAAATCAAGAGCTAACGTCCTCATCTTCCCATCACAGGATCTGTATCTGCACCTTTTCTATTGTTCTTCGGAGGAAGAGTGCCTTTCATAAAAAGAAAGTCATCCCTACACACGGATCCAGTGCTCCCCGTCCTCCTCTCCTTCTATCTTCAGTCTCTTTCTCTACTAGGTCACGTTCATTCATTGTCACTCCAACATTGTCTAGAACACTGCTAGTCAACAGAACTTTGTGCAATGAGGAAAATGTTCTATGTCTAACTCAGTCCAACAAAATTGTTTTTGAGAATCAGAAATGTGACTAATAAAAAATAATGCATTTTAAATTCTGCCCAATTTTAATAAATGTAAATCAAAACTGTCACACGTGGTTATTGGCTAACACATTGCTGAAAGCACAGCTCTAGCAAATTTTATCCTTACAACAGCCTCCACTTCCTTACTCTCCGTTTACGCTCTTCTACCCACACCAAAGTGGCTTTCCCTCAACCATGTAGTAAAATGGCACCGGCTATAGTCAGACGCCTCCAGGTAGCCAGATCCAATAATTAGGACACAACAGCACAGACTTTTTCAAGTAAATTAATCTTCTTTCTTGACAGAGGTTCCTCGGCTTCTCTAACACTGCACTCTGTTGCTCTTCCCCTCGCTCTCTGGCTCATCTTCATTGACCTCTCACTGTGGGAGTTCCTCAGAGTCATGCCCTGGAGGTCTCTCTGCTCTTCTTTCTCTAGACTCTTTCCACCATTATCTCAACCATTCTCATGGCTTTAAATGCCACTGGTGTGCTGGCAGCGATCAAATTTCTCTCTCTAGCCCAGTTTTCTTACAAGGCGACTACCTACTGCTATTCACACTGAATGTTTTACAGGCATCAGATGAACTATTAATCCCTCTTTTACCCCCAATTTTTTCCTTCCTTCCCAACTCAGTAAATGGACCCTCCAAAATCACAGCATTGTCATTGACACTGTCCCTCCTCTCATTCCCAATGTCCAAACTGTCATGAAGTCTTATCAATTAAATTTCTAAAAAAGTTCTGAAACTGGCCTCCTCTCCATTTCCACTGTCGTTATCCTAACCCCAGCTGCCATAGCCACGGGCCTGGACTATTTTGAAAGTCTCCCAAGTAGTCTCCTGGTTTCTATTTTCAGTCTGGTTTCTCTTCCCACCCTCATCTCTCTTGCAATTCATTATCAACACAACAACACAGCATCTGCCGAACACCACAGGCTGCTCAGACCTTTCCCTACCGAGCCACAGGGGCACCCTCTCTTCTCACTGCCACCGTGTTAGCCAGTGTGGATCTGCAGGGACACGGTGGACGTTGGGGAAGAGGAGCCAAGCTATGTCAGGGAGACAAATGTTCCTAACAGCCAAACTGGAATCGAGAACGAGTTTCTAATAAAGGAGCATGACCAAATCAGGTTCAAGGATACAGTCACTGCTTATACTTCAGCCATTTGCTATGATGGTTAACACAGGAGCTGGCAACTAAAACACAGACGCCTAAGTCTGGGCTCCTCTCTCCTTGCCGTGGAAGCTTGAGCAAGCTGCTTAACGTCTCTGGGGTGCAGCCTTCCTGTCAGTCCCCACTGTTTAAGACTGCCGTAAACATTAGTAAGGTAACATTCACGCTCTCGACACAATGCCTGGCACATAGTAAGCTTTTACTAAATGATCACTGTTGCTGCTGCTGTTGTTGTTGTTGTTATTATTATTATTATTTCAACTAATACTCTTCAGTAGGTTAAATTCTGGGAACCTAACTCAGTGTTATTACCTTATTTCCAAAGCAAAGTGGGTTCCCGCTTTCAAAGAGCCAACCTGAAAATGATGTTTTAGAATACAAGCCACGTGAGAGTTGGTGACTGTTCGTGTAACTTGAAGGTGCCCCCAAAGTGTTCAGCTGGTGGCAGAAGAGGGTTCCCGCATGTGTTTTGGATAAGGTGTTACAAAGCTGTACTCATGTTAAAAACCAAACCTCCAGCATGGGGCATATAACTGACACAACTCTATATATCTTTTCTTTCCTCAACTAAGTTCTCACGGGGAGCAACAGCCCTCCCCATGAATAAATGGAATTGCATGTGAAGTAATTATAGCTGGTACAGATTTGCCCACTGCTGGTGGCTGGGCAGTTACTTGTGACTAGGCAGTGAGGGGGGATCTCAAAGGAACGGATAGCAAACTGCTTTAATTTGCTTTAATAGTGGCAAAATCCTGTCTAAAACAAGCTGGACATTTCGAGAATAATGAACGCCACACCGCTGAAGTTCTAGTACCATTAAACCATTATTCAAACAGGCCAGAAACTGGTTTTTGACCAAAAAAAGCTATGTCTTTGGTGTCATAAATGTCACTTTGTGAAGTCAAGCTGGTGGTCCTCAGCAGGAGGCCCAGAAGTGCCAGTGTTAATTAAAAATGTCAGATAACATTTCACTTTATTCACACTGTGAGATCTGTTCCCCCAGCCCACCCCCAAAACTTGAACCACCGAAGGACATTCAGAAATGGGGAGAAATATGTGAGTACGAAGGATGATTTCATTTTCAAACAGCGTAAAGCGGACAGGCAAGGGCGGTACAGGCCGGAAGAGCCCTGCGGCCCAGCCCGCAAGCAGGGGCTGGGCAAGAGACGGGACAGAAAGGCTCTCGTGTCTGTAACACTGGATGCAGAGAAAACCCAGGTCAGAAATTAAAGGAGGCCTTCCCCGTGCCTGAATGAGTAGCCTCTGCGAAGGGCAAATGGGAACCTGGCGCTTTGCACGTAATAAAACCACAACAGATACCGGTGGACTCAGTGCCGCTCAGGAGTTAAGTGCGCATGACCAACCTGTTCTGTAAAAAGCTTGTAAACTCTGGAGTTCTGTTGCCTCATTTCATTTCACAGATCACCGTAAGAGGTACATAATGGTTGTGGCTACAAAGTATATCATGAGAGAGACATTTCAGACTTATCTACCTAATCTCATCAGTGCAAACTGGCAAAAATGGGCTGATTACGGCAGCACCTCCAGTCACGGGACTGAAGAGTCTAGAAACAGGAAGCTCTTGGTACTGCTCAGGATTATAATTTCAGCTTAAGGTCTGAATAACTGGTTTGGTTATCTAAATTGAATACATTAATGAGCTTTGTTTTTTTTTAATCACAACCGTACATAATGAAGTAAAGCACTGAGGACTTTTAGTACAACTTTTTAACATAAGAGCAAATCAATTATAATATTAATTTCTACCAAGCACCATCTGCTTTACCACTTTCAGATCTCCAACATAAGCTCTAAGTGCCAATATTTAGACTGAAGTCTTTACTTCCCTATTTGTAAACTAAGGCTTCTGCCCATGACACTCTGTATTTCAGAAATGCACTGAAGGTTTGTATCTTTGCAGGTATTACAAATGCTCATCAAAGCAGAACGTTAATATGTTCTTATCCATTACAAAGAAAATGGCAGCTATGACTGCATATTAAGGACATTTGCCAACAGTTGTATCTGTCCTGATTATTTTTTTAGGTCCCTGCCAATGCCAGTCAGTGAATTTCTCTGGGGCACAGGTAGGTTGAAGTATGGGAGAAGAAACAGACTCTTCTACTAGGAACCATACCAGAACAAGAGGTAGTAAAATAGAGTCCTGTTTTCTGGTGTTTCATTTCCCTAAACCTGCCTGGTAGGAGGAAAAGGGAAGAGAGAAAAGATATTAAAATTGCACTGTACAGCCTTTCTTCCTCCCCCTTTATTCCCTTCCTCTTTTCTTTTCCCTTTCCTTCCTAGTTCTGGTTTAGGCACTGTCGATGAACAGATTTGTATATGAGCTTCTACCACAGGGGTAGCAAATTCAAAGGAAAGATGCCAGCTCTCTCAATGCTTATGCCAATGACAGAGATCACTCATCAATCGCGACACTCCAGGCTGAGCCTTGTCACAGCCTCAGATTCCCTCTCAACAAAAAGCTGCAGGGGGCCACTCCAATCAGTGAGAGCTGGGGCCAGTTTGCTTTCCTTCGCACGGTCTCCCCCAGTGCTCACGCTGCAGCCCTGGGCTGGCCCTCTCAGCCTGGTCTTCTCCCGTGGCCCTGCAGGTAAGGCTGAGTGTTCTGTGATGCCGAAATTCATGAGAGGCCTGGCTTCCTTCCAAGGAGCACTTTGCGATACAAAATCCAAGGCTTTGGAAAGCAAGAAAGAGACCAGATAATGTCCCCTTTATGACTCATTCCACATCCCTCTAAAAGGCAAGCAAAGCCAGCAAAAATCTCTGGGTTTAGCAGTCTACATTACTTCCTGGAGGAAAAGAACAGGGGAAAAAGAGTAGGCCCCGTTAGTGGTTAAGCCTTGGTGGTCACTATGACCGTTCTTAAGGCTGATCTGAGGTCAGGTGCACCATTTTCCCTTTTTCAAGGTATGTGTTTAAAAAAAGGTTTCGGGATAGTCGCTAGATTGCCTGCATGGGCATTTTAGGAGTATCTTCCCCATATATTAACATGCTCATTCATTTGGCTCCGAATTTAAATGCTCTCCCGCTCCAGAAAGCCCTTAATGACACCATGTCGCATCCAACCTTCATAATTTGGCTCCCCCACCTCAGAGAGCGGGACTTTGTAGGCACCATCTTACTGCCTGTGGTTATGGGCCAAATGTGATTTTCCCCGGCTGCCGTGTGCTTTCTGCTTTATGACAGGGGCCTGCCTGATGGCTCTGAGCAGTCCAGGAACAGAAGCCTCCCAGGCAACAAGAAGCTGTTACTGACAACCTGCTCGGGCCAGCGCCACATTCCACTCCCAAGGATAACTCATGCGTGCTGCCGCCTGTATTCTTCGAGTCCATCACGGAAGACAGGGCTGCCTCCCGCACTTGCACAAAAGGTCTCCCCACATGCAGAAGTTAACATAAGATTAGAGAATGACAAAACCTGGCCGGAATGTAATCCAATAAATGGTGCCTAACGGCCTCAAAATAATCTGAAAAATCGAAATGGAGGGAGGTTCTAATGACTAGCAATGTGGTTGCCAGAAAAACAGACAGGAGCTGGGAAAGACACACAGGGCACCTCTGCCTGTACCTGGGAACCAAAAGAAAGGTGGCGATTTCTCCTGTGCACGTGTTTGTCCCTGGTCCCTCACAGCTGCTGGCACTTAAGGAAATGCTAGTTGCAGGAGGTGGGTATATAAAGGGCAGCACTTATCTACTTTATAGAGAGTTGAAAAGATTTATGTAGTTTTTCTGGGGTCCCAAGCCTTTTTTTTTTTTTTTTTTGGCATTACCCATAATGTGTTTGTCCGAGGGATAAACAGAGATGCCGCCCCCCCCCACCCGTTATATTTGCTTAAAGAAAAACACAGCTGCTTTTTTGCATATTAAGATGCAACTCGAACCAGAGAGACCAAACAAAGATTTCAAAGGGAAGGAAAGTTTTTGCAGCATAAATGACACTCCACCAAACCAAAGTGCACTGAAACTAAAAAACCAAGGCAAAGTAATGACTACTCTCCTTGGGGACAAAAGTCCTATTGAGCAAGAAGCGATAGGTGCCATTTTTTAGAAGAGCCACCTGCTACTACTTGGAGCTATTACAGATACTTGGGAGCCAGGATTTCAGAGTCCTTCCATCTATGGGGTTTGTGGGGGAGAGTCTGCACACACGTGCACCCCGAGGCAAAACCAATAGGTAATTACTCAACGCTGTCACTGGGGATAACTGAACCATCAAGTCGACTACGTAATGATCCCCTCTTAGATGACCAGCATCACCAGGCTAGCTGCTTCTAAGAGGAAGCCTTTGGAGAAACGCACTAATCCAAGTGGGAGCGAGGGAGAGGCCCATTCCTTTGGGAAGATACTGTACTGCTGGCAGGACCCACCCCCGTCAAAAGTACAGAATGTAGCAAGAGAGGATAATGAACCTAATTAGGGTTCTTTATTATTTGCAGCACTTACAATTGCATTAATGGCTACTGGCAGTGCTGTTTTATGTGATGTCTTCTTCACGTGGTAACCTTTCCATAAATCAAAGCAAAAGCCAATACCAGCCAGTTTCTTGGACAGCCTGCCTGACAACAAAAGTTACCACTGAACCTTCACTGTTATCCATCTTCATAAACGTGTCTACGACATGGCAAGATGGAGCCACATTACCATGGGGCTGCCACTAATGCATGCAAGGGAGTGACCCACGAGGTTAATGGCACTTGAAAATCACTACAGTTTGAATTGGGCCAGAAAAAGAAATGGTTCTCTTACACTCCCCTTAAAGCGCACAGGAGTTTTCTCCTCTGCGCCGTGGTCCTGTCAGCGCCTTGCTCAGAAAATGCCTATAATCAAATTGAATGCAGACTTGTGCAGGGGACAACAGAGGCCTCACAGGGAGCAAGCAGTAACGTCGGCTCTCATAAAAAGGTAACTTCTTATGAAGGGCTTAATTGGCTTTCTTCATGGAGAGCTACCTGACTTGAAGATGTCATGTTTCCAAGTTTAACTAGAAAATGTTAATGAGATGTACTTTCATTGAGGAAAAAAATATATAAATCTGTCTGCATTAACTTAAGTAAAAAGGAGTCCTCAAAAATAGCAAAGATCAAGTTACTTTTAAGTATCAATAGTCCTCCCTTTATAAAAATTCGCACTGTACAGAAGTCTGAACTAAGAGAATTCCCAAGTAATGAGAAATCTTAATCTAAGAAACAAAATTCCATTTTGCTTTGAACTGCTACAGCCGTGGCCGCCCTGCTGGCACAGTCACGAGGCGAGCTCGCCTTCGCTCTGGCGCGCACTGCAGAGGGACTCGGGCAATTAGCTAATGTCCGACAACGATCATCCCCGCATTAACAGCCTGTAATGAAGACCATCAACCACTAGATAAATCAAACCATTAGGCTAGACACAGACGTGTCACAGAGCCTCAGTCCCCTCATTTGCTGAATGAATTTATTCCAGCACGTGCTGCTAAGTACGGAATGTATGCCAGGTGCCAGGGAGACCCATTAATCGGCGTAAGATACAATTCCTGCCCTCAAGAACATTTCATTTCAACTGGGAGTGAGAGTCACTCACTGCAACTTGACACACAATCTCGGTAGTGGGCCTTTCAAACTCCCAAGAGTCTGCAATTCCTAGCTTCTTAGACAATGGTTTTTTCTACTGTAAGCTAACTTAAGGTCCATTCTACAGTGAAAATGATCTGAGAGTAGAAGCTGGAAAGCAGCAAAAACTTTTATAGCAGATTAATTCAATTTAGTAAATAACAATATAGACATTCATCCAACATCTGTTAATAGAACTGCTGCTATAAAGATGGCTAAGACATAGTTTTGCCTTTAGCGATCCAGCTTTCAAAGGGAGGCAGGTGCCCCGGGCCACTACGATACAAACTAGGTCGCAATAAGGGCTTGAATTACATGAACACAGAGGGAGCAATTAATTGTGCCCTATTTTGGGGGCGGGGGTAGAAAGGAGCAGGAGTGGAATGGGACCACCAAAGACTTCAGAGACACTAACACAGAGACAGGGCTTGGGCAGTGGCACAGCTGTGCTGCGTCAGGGAGGCGGCATGGGCCACCCTGCAGAGGCACGAAGGCGTGAGGCTCAGTCCCACTTAAGTGATGAACTCTGGGGGCTGTGGGAAAGTATGGCAAAAGATGAGGTTCAGGAAGTGCGGCAAAGGCTATTTTCATGCTGTGCTTTAATATTGTAAGTTTTGGGTGGTTCATCCCAACTTCTATATAATGATTTATTAGATACTGTCAATTACTCAGCTTTGAAGCAGAAACTTAATTCGCTTTTAATCATATGGATCAGACTGATAGATGAGTACGTCTTGAGATTGCAAGGCAAGCTGTTAAAAAAAAAAAACTATTATCAGTTGCCACTACTTATCACTGCAAATCAGGATTATCACAGCACTGTGCAACCAAATAATTAATTTTGGGTGCTAAGGCTGATAGAAGACTTGTGGCCACCATCCTTAGCCCCTAATTTTTAAGTGTTGTATTTGTGAAAATAAGTTTCACTGTTTTTTTGATAATAGACAAAGGCTGAACACAAGCTTATAAATTAGTTATATTAATAACATAGCATTGTATCAGTAGTAAGTGTTGGGGTTCCACACAAGATTTCACTTGAAAAGCAGGATTTCACTCACTGTCAAAAAATAAAAATAAAAAAGTTTGAAAGCTACTGGAAGAACTGGGAGCCAGGGAGTGGGCTGTTCTTTCCGAGGTTTCTGCATTCCCTTCCCACATTCCACAGCAGGCGACACTTTTTCCAGCAACAAGGTTATACCAGGGTTAGGTCAGCCTTCAAAACCTGGGTGTTGCTGACACTCGCGTGCACGTGCACACACACAGGCTCATGCAGAGGTGCCATCTTTCTTCTTCCTGCTCCTCCTCCCCTCCAACCTCCAGCCTTTCATTCTTAATTGCAAACAATCAGGAGTGAATTGTCTTTTGAAGACTCACCTACACAATTACATGTGTCAATTTTATTTCTGGGAAAAATTATGTTGCTTCAGAACAAATTTTTAGGAAGAATTTTGCTTGTTCCCTATTATACATTGTCAACCTATAATTGCCTATAATCTCAAATTACTATAAATATTCTAAAGGTATGTATGACAAGTTATTAGATGACCCCTATACCTTAAACCAATGATAACTGCATTCATCCAAGCTCAGCCTCCCATACCCATTTCTAACTAAATTACGTACTTCCTAGCATGTTAAAATTTAATTACTATTTTGAGTAGTGTTGCTTAAGTGTTGGTTAATGATTTGACAGAAAACATTTGTCTTTAAATACATGTTTTTAGAGGCGTGGTACAGTCTCGGTTGCAATTTTATATGTCCAGGAATTACTGCCTAGGGAAATAAATATTGGATTATATGATGGGCATCAATTTAAAAACATACAAAATTCACTCAACAGAAACTTGAACTATTGATGACTATAATAATTAACTAACTATTGACTGCCTGAGATGTACCAAGAACATAAAGGAACCTCACTTAATTCTTAAATATATCATCTCTCTGATTATCACCTTTCACAGACACGGTAAGCTAAGATGGGGTTGGGGAAGGAGGAGACAGCTTGCTAGGGCAAGTCTGTTGCATTACGTGAAGGAGATCCGTACAGATTATGCCCAGGAAAACTTTTGCTCGTGTGGATATCTACTATTTCATTATAGTTTTATTGACATTACGGAATGGAAAAATTAAAAGACGTCCTAATAAGTTTTTAAAAAATCAGGAGCAAGACCAAGAATCACAAACAAAAAATATGCCTGTTTTCTTGGTAGGTGCTATAGCAAAATCTGTAGCATAGTCAACATCCCTTTTTCTTACATCTGCTTCCTAGATACTATATCAAACAAAAGGGGGATTTTATGGTATGAAGTAAAAATTGATGTATCATTAATAAGAATGGATCAGTTTTCCGAAGAACTTGGCCAACAGCTTAGCACTCAAATCTTTTAAAGATCTAGCCTTAATGCACTCTCTGGAGCAACAATCCTATTTTCTTTGCATCATCAAGTTCTGAGAGTATATTTTTCATTTGTCTTGTCATCAGGAAAGGTGAAGATGTGTATACATTTTGGTTTTCAATTCTCCTATTAAATCAGCTTCTCAGTGCTTCAGTTTCCAGAAGCTCCGAAAGAGGTATGGATTGACATTTCTGTCAAAGGACAATTTTTTGCTCTGTAGTTTTTCCTAGAGTTAATGGAAAAAGTTCTACCACTAATCTTTTTCAATTCACTCCTAGGGAATTACAAACTAATAGCAAAAACTGCAATAGGTTGTGCCAAAACATAGTATTTTTAAATTACACAAGTGAAAAAGTAAAAAATTTTTCACCAAATGGGCTTTCCTTTTCTTTAAAAATAAAAAATAAAAAAGCCATTTAGAAGGCCAGATTTAGAGTCATGCTGTAATATAACCTCTACAGTTAAGTAACCTGGGTTCTGCCACCTCTAACCCCACTAGATCCCTACAGAAATTGACCCTGTATAGGGCAGAGTGTCCTACCACATGCCGGGAACTTGACCTGCATTATTCATCACCCCTTACAACCAACCCATGAGTCATTATACATGCACTTCCTACATCAGCAAAAAGAAGCCCAAGAGGTTAAGCTGCCCAATGCCACATTCTTAGAAGGACTTGTCACATTTCAAACCCCATCCATGTTATGGAAACAGAAGCATCAGTTCCTAAGAGTTTATGTGCAAATTCGTTTCATTGCAGCCTTTTCTTTTTTTAAACCGGTCAAAAAAAAAAAAATCATTTGAAATGCAACCTGAGTGCCTATCAGAAGGGGATGGGCTCAGCAAATTATGGTAGATCAATGCCATGAAATACTATGCGGCCATTTAAAAGAACACGCTGAAGTTTTATATGTTGGCTGGGGGAGTATATCCATAATAAATTTAAGTTTCATACTTTTTTCACTACAATAAGTTCTAGGAAGGATATCAAGAGGCAAAAGTTGAGCACAAAATGCAATGGGGAGGAGAAAGAATACTTAGCAGATTCATTTAAACTAGCACTGTATGAACTAATTTTATATATCTTGGGTACATGCAATCACAATTACAGACATAAACCAAAAATCATACATCCAGATGGACGATATCTGAATAAACCACATCCAATTTGCCTCTAACACATTCTTTCCCCACAACATGTAGAATGTTTTACCATAATTCTTAGGATGCCACTTGAAGAGCTCATGACTGGGTTTATTTTTAAAGTTCCTATTATACCATTTCGTTTAAAAGAGGGTCCCACGGCATGGACTGCAGAGAGTGCTAAACTGACAAGGCAGCACGCTGGCTTTTTGTGATCCTCTATCTCCTAAGGCTCTTTCTCTGCTAAAACACCCTAAGATTTTCCTGGATGGCATCCCGCAAAACAAACCTTTCTTGAACCCTATCATCCCCACCATTCTATCAAAGCTACTCTTTTCTGTGTCCCATTCTCTCAAGTCCTGAGCTTTTTCTAGACAATTAATGGTAGTAAGTGTTGGTGAATGATTTGACAAAAAACATTTTCTAGTGGATAATAATAACATTAACATAACAATTGTATGTAATATGATATAGCAAATTGTGATTATTATAATAAACACAAACATCTACACATGCACCAAATATTAACACTTGCGTATTTGACAGAAGACATCTATGAACAATGACTAACTCAAAAGGCACAATTCTAATGGTGAGAATCAAACAGGTAAATGAAAAAAACAATATTCCCAAGTAGGTAGAACGTAATGGTTCAATCTCCACAGCCCTATTAACTCTGCCTTTCAAACATGGCCTTGAAAGTCCGCCGAAGTCTGACTCTACTCTTCCGTATGGCCTCATGTTTCACCACACCTCACTCCGTGTTCATTCAACCATTTCCAGCATGGAAAACCACCTGCCCCCTTCTCACCTTAAGAAAATCTCAAGGTGAGAGGACCCAGTCCGCAGCAGTCCCCTCTTCCTGCAATCCGGAGTCCTCTCCTTATCGCTTTGGCATTTGGTCTTCACCTTCAGGTTAGCGTTGACCACATTTTAGTCACTGGTGCATTAATCTGTCTCCCACGTATACGCATCAGGCCTTCTTCACCTCTGTGTTTCCAGTTTACGGAAAGCACCCGGAATGTACGGGATAGTCACAATTTCTCTTGAACAAATGTTAAAATTGTAATTCCTATGTGAGGTTTTCGCACCTCCACAGCAGAGCCAATGATCTCAATAAGTATAAGACCGCTGAGGGCAAAGACTCACACTTATATTTGTGTTCCCGGTGCCCCCAGAGCATGAAGCATCAGAGACCCTTGAGGACTAGTTGTGTTGATATCGATGAAGGTGAAGTTCTCCAAAGTAAAGCTGCCACATTAATACCTTTCAAAGTAAAAATATGTCAATGAGCTCTTCACTAGAGGAAGAAGCCAAACAAATGAGAACGTGTCAGAATCCACTAACTGCAAAGAACTCCCAGGACAGGGGAGTCGATGAAAGAGGTCCACTGGCAAAATCCAATATTTCAAATTCAAAGGCATCAAATATCTCCCCAAACCAACCCTCAAATAACCAAATGAAAACTGTAAGTGATTTAAGTACCGACAAAACATTTGATTCCTGCTTCTTGCCAACTAACCGGGATGTCTGAACGGTGCATTCTATATCCAGCAATGTTATTTTCTGCTTTCTATTAGCGTCTTCCGTACTGGAGAAACTATCATGAAAAGGAAAGGACTGGTGAACTGCGAGCAGTGCCAAAAGAGCCGGGGTGGGGGTTATGAATGTAAATCAGCGAGGCCTGATGCGGAACAGCAGCATCTGGGTGTGCAGCTTGCAAAGTAACGAGCCTGTGACGATGCGCCGGCGCCTGGCTTGATCACTTCATCTTGTTCAGGAGCTCTGCTGGGGAGACAAAGGTGAGGGGCACTGCCCTCTGTCCCACAGCTGGCACGAGCACAAAAACCAATAACGGATCGAGGACGGATCCCCTTCTCTCCTCTCCCCCTTGCCAACACACCCCTTTCTCAGAACCGATGGGTTCATAGTTGGGGGCCCAGCATCAAGCAGGCTGAGCAAGCTTCTACCATATGAAGTATCATGTCTGAACATGTCGACAGTAATTGGCAATTCATTTTTCATCCTGAAAGCAGAAACAGGTGTATGCTACCTTCAAAATCGCAATCATAAACCACGCTGAAAGCCTCTCACACAGGCAGCTTTGTTGAGATCTATGACAGTGGCAGGCTGGTGGACTTCAGACTCTCCGTAGATGGATCTGCCTCACAAATAAATAGGTATTTGTGCAATCTCAGAAGCACGAGAGAAAATGACGAGCAAATGGCAGCACGTTAAAAAAAAAATCCCATCACACAATAGCAGCCCTTAAGTCTTTCTTGTGTTAATACTCTAATTGGCAAATAGCTGACTTCTTTGAGCTTGTAAGGTTCCTACAAAGCATGTTTAACATACTGAAAAAAGAGATTTTAGTACTCGAAAAGGAGCACAAAGCCAGATGTACCACTGCACAGTATTTCTCGCCAGCTTCATCCAGAAAGGGTGGCGGAGGTGACTTGTGAAAGAAGCCAGGAGCGAGGACTCCCCTTAATGAGCACATCTATCAATTTTCAAGGGATGCAGTTGACGAGCAACACTTAGACCTACACACTCACAGAAGGAACAGGGCAATCTGACTGTTGGCCACGGAACGAGGCACAGGAAACAGCGTCAGGCAGCCATGTGAGCAAGCTGGGGATGCTTGGCGACACTTTAACGTGGGAACGCCTGCTTTCGTTTCAACACGCAGGGAAGGGCCAACACGCAAGCTTTTACACGTTTTCAAGCATTTGGCCAGGACTCAACGCAGAATATGAACAAACTGCTGCCTAAGATTATTACATTAAGAAATACCAGCGTTACTGTGTATTTCATTTACAAACACTGCCTGCAAAATCCTTTTATCAAAAATAACTTAAAAAATGTAACCAGGCCTATCTATAAGACTTTAGGTTAATGAGGAGGTGAGTATGATAGGCAAACATAATTTAATAAAAGGGAGGAGACACTAATTCTTGAAAGAAAAAATAAAGCAAGTATTAATCTTATTTCTATAGCAATGAAACATACTTAAATGAACAGCCCTGACTTTAAGGTAAGGGATTCAATATTCTAATGAAAAAATTTGATTATGGATAGGATTAGAAATCATAATTTTCTTAAGACTGATCAACTTTAAAAAACTAATTTTATCTAAGACAAATTAGAGTTATGAGCTCGGTATCCCCAATATTTGGGACACTTTTTCCTAATTAAAATTAATTGACAATAACTTTAGGGTGTTTTAAGTATAATTAACATTAAAAAACACACAAACTTAAGTGTTCATATTACAGCAAAAATTGTATATTCATCCGCAATTATCACCTAGAAAACAAATACTCCCAATGCCCCGGAAAGTGGGCCTGTGCTCCTTTACCCTCTATCACCATCGACCACTATCACTATCGACCACTTTCTGATCTTTATTGTGTTGGACAAAAAGTCCATATGAAGACATTCACAGGTCCCAGAGACAAGTGAAAGGATGCTCAGCATCACTTGCCATCAGAGAGATGCAAATTAAAACCACAGTGAGATACCACTTCACACCAGTCAGAATGGCCACCATAAACAAATCAACAAACATGCACCGGCGAGGATCTGGAGAAAAGGGAACCCTACTGCACTGTTTGTGGGAATGCAGACTGGTGCAGCCGCTGTGGAAAACAGTTTGCAATTTCCTCAAAAAACTAAAAATGAAACTGCCTTTTGACCCAGCAATTCCACTGCTGGGATTCTACCCTGAGAGTCCTGAAACACCAATTCAGAAGAACCTATGCACCCCAATGTTCATAGCAGTACGATTTACAATAGCAAAGAACTGGAAACAACCTAAGTGGCCAACAGTAAATGAGTGGATCAAAAAACTATGGCACATTTACACAATGGAATAGTATGCAGCAGAAAAAAAAAAGAAAGAGCTACTACCCTTCACGACAGCATGGATAGAACTGGAGAGCCTTATGCTAAGTGAAATAAACCAGACAGTGAAGATACCATATGATCTCACCCATAAGTGGAACCTAATCAACAAAGCAAACAAGCAAGCAAAATATAACCAGTAACATTGAAATAAAAATAAACTGAAAGTAACCAGAGGGGAGGAGGGAGGAGGATAACAGGGGTTAGGGGAAGGGTCACCAAGGAACATGCATAAAGGACCCATCAATAAAGCCAAATGGGGGAAGGATTGAGGGGGTGGGGTGGGGTGGGGCGGGTGGAGCTGGGGAAAGCAGTGGTAGGAAAATGTTGAGGGGGGGATGATGGGATGGGGTGCAGGGTGGCGGGGATACAGGGGAGAAAAAAATGAGACAACTGTAATAGCATAATCAATAAAATATACAAAAAAAGGAAAAAGTTACATATTCAAGCAAAAAAAAAAACCCTGTCATATTATACTATAATTATTTCTAGGTCTGTTTTTAGCATTAGAGCAAGTGTTCCTTGAAAGCAGGGACAGTGTCCTGTTGCCTTTGCCTACCAGAATTTGACTCAATAAATAGTGTTGAATTAATAAAAAAAAAAAAAGAGGTGAAGCTAGGATTCAGAACAGGGCTAACAGATTCGAGAGATATTCTTTTGACTTGTATGCTTTATTGTCTATGTTTAGTCAATAACTTAGGAAAAGGGGGTAAAGGAGAGAAGGAGAGATAGTGCTGTTTGCACACGTGTGAAGATTTAACACCAGAGGGGCATACAGAGTTTGCATGTGTTAGGGTAGCAAGTCTGAGACACGGGCGTCCACTTTCTTCCTCTTTATTACTCATTTCTGCCAGTGGCCTCGGTCTACGGATCAGTCTCCAATAATAAATGTTCAGCTTGTTGTTGAGAAAAGCCTTCTGACCACTCCTGGTCTTCGTTAATCAGTGATGACGGAGATTTTCGGCCACTTGAGAGAAAGATTTCCTGTGACTTGTTTTATGGCATTTTTAGGGCTAGAGGGTATTTTCAGAGTGAAAGAAGTGAAAACAAAAATGTTAAGTCTCTTGTTAGCCCCTCCTCTTACTATTGCTTTGCTTTTGATGTATGGATACAATCAGTAAATGAGTGGATTAAAAAATGGTGGTACATTTACACAGTGGAATACTATGCAGCAGAAAGGAAGGACGATTTCCTACCTTTTGTGAAAGCATGGATGGAACTGGAGATTATGCTTAGGAAATAAGACAGTTGGTGAAAGACAAACACCATGTGATCTCACTTATAAGAGGAATCTAATGAACAAAAGAAACTAACATACAAAATAGAACCACAGGTATGGAAACACGGAACAGACTAACAGTGACCAGAGGGGGTGGGGGAGGGGGATAAACGTGGAAAGAAGGGGACGGGACTAGTCAAAGAACATATATAAATGACCCACGGACATGTACAACGGTGTGGGGAACGACTGTGGGACCAGGGGGCGGGATGGGTGGAGGAGGGCAAAGGGGTAAAAATTGGGACAATTATAACAGAAAAACAATAAAAAAAGATAGTAAAAACATTGAAAAGAGAAAAAAGTCTGTATGTTTTTTTTTCTGTAAAATAAGACACATTTTTCATTTTCACCAATAACTTTATTGATTTGGATATTTTGAGTATGTTAGCTATCTCCCATATGGTATACAGCTGATCGTTCCCATTATCTCAATTAGATCGCTATCACTTCCACGGGTCTACCCGACCACAGAGCACCATCCTGAGAGGTCTCCTACACGAAACCTCGCAAACCACTTTTGACACGTTCTATTAGCCACAGCACCTTCTCCATACGCTGCACAGATCTTTTTGTTCCAGTTGCGTGTTTACCTTTCTTGAAATAATAAAGCATAATATGCCAAAAATGTTGCATATTTTCTTCCATCTTCAATATTAAAATGGCTACACAAAAATTCACCAGTTTTGATAATTGTTTTTAAATGCCCGTTTAAATTTTGTTTTGATATGACAGCCATCACAATACCATCTAACAAAATTGTTTCAAATGAAGTGAAAGAAAACTAAGTGCTACTAGAGACGTCTTATGGAAAGAACAAATGAACTTTTGGGTCAATCCAATATTAGTATAAATTAATTTGCCCTATTTTTGAACTTAATATAAATGGAATCACACAATAGCTTTTTTGTCTGGTTTCTTTTTGCTTGGCCTGTTTCTGAGACTCATCCATGCTGGTACATGAATCGATAGTTTATTGTTTTCTTTAATTGCTGACTAATACTCCACTGTATGACTGTACCACAGTTTGTTTATCCATTCTCTCACGGATGATCATTTTCAGTCACTTCCGGTGTTTGACTGCTATGAATAAACCCAGCATAAACAGATACGTACAAATCTTTTCGTGGATGTACACTTTCTTTTCTCTTGGGTAAATGCCTAGGACTGGAACTGCTGGGTCACAAAACAAACGTACATTCCAATCTAAGAGAGACTGACAACCGCCTTCCAAAGTGACTTTGCCATTTTACAGTCCCATCAGCACAGCAGGAGAATTCTGGTCTCTGTGCGTCCTTCCAGGCGGTTATCACTGTCAGTCTTTTTGCATTTTCGCCTCTCAAATGTTTGAATTCACATTTCCCTGATAACCAATGATATTTATTATTAGCACTTTTCATGTGCTAATTGGTCATTCTTACATCTTCCTTTGAAGTGTTTATTCATGTCTTTTGCCCATTTTAAAAATTTTCTTAATGGTGTCTTAAGATGACCAGAACTTTATAATTATGATAAGGCCCAAGGTATCAATTTTTGTATTTTGTTTGCCTACACTTAAGAAAAACCAAGAGCCAGGCACAGGAATCCTTGAAAGACTGAGACGATGAGAGACAATTTGGTAGCACACACGCAAACAAGAAATGGAAAGAGGTGTGTAAACACAATTATTCTGAAGTTTGGTTTCAATTTTAGTACTTGGTTTACCCCAGCTGTATGAATGGGCAACCACATACATTTATAAGTTAATAATCTGGTTGGAAGCAGGGACGGTTGACAGCATTGGGAAAAGGTTTATCCAACTGTGGAGTAATAAAACATAATAGATATCACAGTATGGCTAAACCCATACAACTTCCCAGAGACTATCTTAAGAGCTATCATTCTTTTTTTTCCCCCATAACATAATTCATCTTTATTATTTCACTCAACTGAGTATATTTACACACACATTTTTCAGAATTTGTCATCTTAAAGGTTATGCAGGGTACAAAGTATTAACGGTGAAGCCCATGCTCTTATAAATGGCTTAATCTCGAAGGTACGCTAATGCTTAAAAAAACAAAGGCAGATGACATAGATCCTGTCTCCAAAGCATCTATAAAGTGGTTAATATTGAAACAGTCTGGCACTACATCTACTGGAAGAAGATTCCATAGTTCTCATCTCATACAGCGTCCCCATCAGGCCACTCTCAGCTTTATCTGCTCCCAGTGAACAGAACATCGCCCACCGCTTGGAGCTGCAAAGCAACCCGAGGTGTGGAGGCTGCACAGGAATGAAGCTGGACTGTGGGCACCACAGTTGCCTCCGCAGCCTAATGCGTTTAGACCACTAAGTGGGTTCTCTGAGTTTTAACCTAATTCCTAACTCTCAAGATACAAACACACACACACACACACACAAAGGAGTTTTCAATAATCTTTTCTACAGGAAATCTAGAATTGTATTTAAAATTTTAAAATTTTGCAAGGTTGTCTAATCTTGGCAATTTTACTGTGCTTCTGATTTTCATTCAAGTCTATTTGCTCTATGTGATGATTTAACTCTACAATCTTTTGAAGCCGCACAGAGTCATGTTCATTTCCTCAAGGACGACAAAGACGGGGAGACTAGGTCCCTTTGCATTCAGACTTGAAATGGAGAGGGCACGAAGGAACAGCCACCTCATGAGGAAAGGACAGCTCAGGGTGGCACTGCGCCCGGCAGGCAGCGGGTCAGCCCACAGGAGTCTAGCTTCCCCTCTCTGTCATGCCCAGGACTTGGCTGGATATTGCCTCACTCTCACGTATCTGGATGCCCTGATTCTTGCTAACTATGTATTCTGGCTGTAGGTTGGCCTTGGCCTTAGTCCCAGTGTCTTCCCTGAATCCAATACCAGCACAGGTAAGGTGATTCCTGTGACTTGATCCTGACCTTGAATATCAGCCTAACCTCTGAAGCCTTTCCCCTACCTTATTTCTTCTGGACCTTTTATAACCCCCTAATGCCTGTTCCAAACTGATAATTTATTTACCTACGAAGAGGCAAAGCATCACACAATAAGATGCATTGACTTCTCAAGCCTTCAAAGTCATGAACCCTCCTTCCATCCACCAGTCCTCCCATAGCCCTAAATTTGAGCATGTCTCTAACTAAGAGGGAGACCCCAGGCATTTCAGCCACCTGTGACAACCTATCTGTTGGTTTGGCCTCTGAACCAAAGGGTCACTGGTTCGATTCCCGGTCATGGCACAAGCCTGGGTTGCGGGTCAGGTGCCTAGTAGGGAGCGTGTGAGAGGCAACCACACACTGAGTTTTCTCTCCCTCTTTTTCTCCCTCCCTTCCCCTCTCTAAAAATAAATACATAAAATCTTTAAAAAAAAAGAAACACGATCATGTATTCCCTGACATCCTTTCCGAAGACACTCTCTAGCTGGAACAGCAGGACCAGAAGGATGTCCACTTTACAGCTGGACGAACGGTGCCAGACCATCTCCAGCTGGGATGGATCGCCGGACCTCAGGCAGAATGCAGGCATGTCCACCACCACGACTCCCTGCTTAACCCCTATCCTCTTGCTCTCCTGGCACGTCTTGGTGACCAGCTGGGCTCGGAGTGGAGAGAGGAGGTCAGGCCAGCGAAGGACGGTGGTCCCAGTGGCACTCTGCCTGGTTCCGCTCCTCCCGATGAGGACAGCGTTCAGGGCCTCCTCCTTCCCGAAGTTGCTAGGCTAGCCTCCGCTCTGCGGCACCGCGCTCACAACTTTCTCGCAGGCGCTCGTCCACCTGGCACTGCTCCTCTTCTTCTGTTGCTCTGTAACTGAAGATGCTGTATCGGTTTTCACATTTCTTGATAAGCACACAGACGACTCTATTTCTGGTTAAAAACATGTCTACTTCCTGATCCCCCAGATCTTCTTTCCTGATGAGGACCATGACCGTGAACTCAGCGAGTCTGTCTCCAAAGCTGCTTTGGGTGGTGTTTCAGCACCGCCTCGTTCTCAGTGAAGGAGCCCAGCAGGGTCACCAGCAAGAAGCCATGGGGCCCCAACGAGTGTGTCCTCGCAGGTCTGACTTAAAGGCCTTTGAAGATGGTAAGTCTGGACTATCCATGATTAAAATGTTCCTCTTTCTCCAGGTTCTGCTCTCAGACTCAAACTTTGTGGTGACTGGGTGGTCACGGAATTTGGTCTCAAAGACTCGCTTCCCCAGAAGGCTGTTTCCGGCTGCGCTGCTTCCAGTGCCGCGCTTCCCCACAAGCAGGACCTTCAGTTCTGACAACCCGGGGTTTGGCTCAGACCTTGTGGCCTGCAGCTGCTGCTCCCCAGGCGTGCTGAGCAAATGGCAGAGTCAGTAATCCAGGGCTGTTCACTGAGTCTGTGTTGTCCAGGCGCGATCTGTGTGGACTGCCTCTCCACATCGGCACGGCAAGTCATGGGGATTCTCCCCTTCTGACATGTAGCTTTTTTTACACCACCCAGGTGATGGATACATATCTCCTTAACTGAAGCCTAGGAAACCTGTCACTTATCTGTGACCATCTTTATTCCACTCGTTCTGAGAGCTGCCATTCTTATGTGAAGGTAAGTTGACACAATTTTTAACCACGCTCAAGACTTTGTAAATTTGATACAAAGACAGAATTTAAAATCTATCTCCTGGAAAATTTCCTGGACATCTGAAAATGTGGTAGGTCAGTCACACAATAATTACCTCTATTTGGCTCTACTACAGGCTTCAATGGTTTCTACCTGTAGTTAGCTGAATGGCACTCAAAAAGCAAAATAACTTTTTCTCATTTTTGAAAACATCGAAGAAATTATTTCCAAATGGATCCTTTAAAAAGTAAATTAACCCCAGAATCAGCATGAGGAAAGAACTGAGCAGTCCCACTTAAAGGTATCTTTTAGAAACTATGCACTATGGAGTTAATCATTCAAATAAGCAAGATTCAGTAAACAAATTCCAAAATTCCATGCACCCTACCCTAGAACTCAAAATGTTCTCATTTAAAATATTATAATCAAGAAAAGAAACAAGCTATCATTTTGGCAGAGTCTTCATTTATCTAATGAACAGTGTGTAATTAATATTTCATATGGCCAAGTAGGTATGCTAGATTTTTAATGGATTGTATTGATTAAAGAAGAAAGTTCAATGCTAATGTTCCTGGAAGGGAAAACAAAATGATTTGTTATCTCACACAGAACAAGGCATGAATTCAGGTGCTTGTGGCCATAAACCTAAGGGCTGCAACAAGGCTGGTTTTGATAATTTACTTATAACACATATATAGACTATTAAAGTAAAGGAGATGCCCGAGCAACCCAAATAAATGCTGACTGCCATGGCTGGGACAGGGGAGAGGCTTCTGGGTCCTGGACTTGGGCTATGATGTGGCTACTCTATCCCTGGGGGCTGGAGTTTCCTTTACTGTTAGAGAGACGAAGGAAGCTTCCACAGGTATCCTTTTACCTTTTTACCAACTGTCGGTGTTCAGGCAAAGCGTGCGGTGTGTTCTTTTTTGTGAAATAGACAATACCACCTATGATTTACAGCCCTGATCCTGCCCTTCTGAGCCCTACGTTCCAAGCGGCCTGGACGTCCTGTCCTACGCCTTTCTGCAGACACCCCTGAGTCGAGTGCAACGCTGTGAGGAGCAGACAGGAAGGAGAGAAATGCTGCAGATGGAAACCCAACTCGCAAGTGGTGTTAGTACTTCTTGACATTTACTTCTGTTACCTTAGAGAACAGTATGTAGACTAAGTATAGTGACCTGACCCAAGGATTAAAATGAAAGGAAATGAATTTTAAGATCTGATTAGAAGGGTTCCAAGCTTAAAGAAAGGAAAAAAAAAAAACCTAATTGCCTATGGTGTCTTTTCACATAACTAACCAGTTACTTGTGCCTGTCGTAAGAAATATTGTCAAAAACTGGTGTGTTCTAAAGCAGGTCTCACTCTCTTTGGAACTAGTATGTTGCTGGAGGCAGATGGGATGTGGGGACCAGAAAGGAGACAGATTCATAGCTTGAGAAGTGGCAGACTACTCTCTACATATTCCCTGATGAGGTACAGAAGGGGTTGCCGCCATCCAGAACATTCTTGAAATGGCAGCCAGTGTCTTAGAACTGAATGAAACAACTACATAAAACCATTTTTCACATGAGGATCAATGACAACTGGTTCTTTTTTTTTTAAACTTGTAAACCTTCTCAGCTTGAATGCCCTAAAGAAAATGGCAGTTACAATATACATTTTACAGATGGAAAAGTCAAAGATGTAATAAATAACCTGCCTGAGGAACGAGTGTTCTAAATAACCAAGACCATGTTTCAACCAAATGTATAGTTGCCATTAGCTTCATATACAAAGTATATTCTTAGCTCATAAATAATGCTTTTCAATTTTAGAACTGAAATCTTCCTCCAGCAACACAAAGAATAAACTCTAGAGGGTACATAAAATACTGTAGAAGTTGACATTAGTGAGCTGATGTTTATAAAACAAAAAACAGCAAATAGCCGGAAACTTCTAAACAGGCAATTGTAACCAAGCTTATGCACAATGGATATAGGTATATTTACCTTCTCTAGAATTTTGCCCCTTTAATTACAAAGTCTCTTACTAAATAATCAAGATGTTACTTGGCCCCAAGGACCACAGGGAATAAAATGTCACCACTGCAGCTGCTGTATTTCCTGCTCACAGCCTTTCAAATTAAAAAAGGAGGAAGAAAGGCCCAATACAAATGTAGAATTTAATTAGTAAAAGCTCAAACCCTTGCCTGAAGCCCTGTTCTTCCTGTAATATTGCATTCTTTTCTTCTTGTGTAAACTTTTCATTATGAAGAAGACATCTTTATAATACAATAACTCTAGCTATAATGTAACTGCTGGTAACATAACTCCTGCATTAGAAAAGGCAGCATGTCCAAGTAATGTTGTTTTAATACAATTTGTGTTCAGCAGAAACCAAGTCAACTTGGTCATTTAGAATCTGATCAATGTGAATTAGTGTCTCACTGAGATAAACCATTTGATCATTTAGGAACTGATCAATGAAAATCAGAGATAAAACATTTATCATGTACATTTGGTGTATCACAGCCATTCACGCAGCACTAAAGTAGGTTATAAGTAGACATCAATAAGTGTTAGAGCCAATGTGCAGGGTACCTGTCAGCTACAGACACAAATATATGTACAACAGCGCATAAGTTTAATCCTTTTGATAAGACACGATATTCAAAAGGCAGCGGGAGGCCCTGAAAAATGGCAGGAGCTCAACTTTGCAGAAACCAGAGAGAGAAGCACACTAAGCCTGAAAAGCGCAAACTTGAAAAAAGTTTTAATTAAAAGTTTAAGCATAAAGGTAAGTAACATAAATTTACTTGACTAAACTTCTAGAAGAGTTTTAAGACTATTAATCAGAGTAAACTTTGTTCCTAAAGTACAATTAGTTCTATTAATCTAATATTTCCAAACTGAAGTCACACTGACATTCAGGCGCACTGGCTTATGCATCTAACAGAATTATAAATTTGCCAGTCAAAAGCTTATTTAATTATTTTACAGCCAATTAAGCAGGATCTTTAAACACCATTGCTTAAAACTGTCTATGATCCACAGATGTAATTATAGAGAACGTGAGAAACACCTGCTGAGACCACTGGCGTGTCACCCTCAGCTTCACTAGCTTATTCCTAGTGCAGCCAGTCCTCGAATAATGTCACTTTTTCCACCGTCTTTTTGTTATAATAACGAGGGGGAAAAGTTGACTCCTGGATGCAGCCACTGCCCGTGTGGAGTCTGCTCCTTCTCCCCACGTTGCCGTGGGTTTTCTCCGGGGACTCGGGTTTCCTCCCACGTCCCTGAGGTGCACACCTGAGGTTCGCTGGTGTGTCTAAATTGTGCCAGCCTGAATGATTCGGGGGGCGGTGAGCACCCCACCACAACAGGGCCTCCTGTCCAGGGCTGGGTCCTAATCTGCACCCCGAGCTGCCAGGATGGGCTCTGGCCACCCCCAACCCTCAACTAGAATCAGTGGGTTAGAAAATCATCATCTTCCCTGGGCTTATTCACCTTTCTTAAATGTACAGGTCACAGTTATTCCCAACGTTTACTATTAGAAGTGTTTTGGGTCTTTAATTAGGAGGTTTGTTTTGTTTTTAGTTTTAGTGATCAAAATTATGCCAAAGGAACTTTAACTCTCACTTTTTATCAATTGGCCTAGGGTAAAATTGATTTTGTTATGCGTTGTTGCACTTGAAGTCCAAGTTTCCAAAAACCTATCAAAGTGTTAAGTGAGGAGTTACTGTGTAGCTATTAAAATCACACACCCAAAAAAGAGAAATGAACAGTATTGGCAAAGTGAAACCCTAAGAAAACCAAGGAATTTTAAAGTTAAAGGATTTTACATTGAGGAAAATCTTTGAATATATAGTGATACAAAATTCATTTTATCTGTAAGAGTTTTGCATAGCATTCCTCAGATATTCTAAAATACCTGACGTTCTTCCACAGGGTAACTAATCTTTTAATACGTTATAAGCATAACCTAGAGCCTACATTTTTAAGTTAGGTTTCAACCACGTCGATCATGGATAACGTGAAAGCCCCTTCTACAATCCGCACACAAAGGAGAATCACCAGTATTCACATACAATTTCACAGAATCATACTCCTTTACGTACCCTTCATCTTTCAAAGAAACGGAAGCCAAATTGAAAAGTTATACCCATAATGAAAGCCCTGCAACAGTATTTTCAACAGATCTATATCACTTCCCACATACATATATTTTTTCTTCATTTATGGGAGGTAGAAACTGGCCACTTCATTATCTAAAGAATAGCACGGAGATGAAATACCGGTTGTTTTTAAAATGCTTTTCATTTGTTTGATATTACATTTTCCTCACCAGGTTTATACTGCCTTTAAAATATTCCATATTTCTTTGATATTTGCTTTACATTTACTGGATATTTGTTTTTATAATTTAAAAAAATTACATGTTATGTACATAACACTCCAGTAACAGCACTGCCTTTTTTGCAGGTGTGGTACATGTCGGTTCTCATCCATTCTGAGGCTGACCAAGTGCCAGGGCCCCACCCATGAGACAAGGCATGTCCCTGCTGCTCTGACACATCCCTTACGGTGCCATCCGCTCATGCCTGCATTATATGCTGTCTTCCAGCTGGACTGTGGGTGCCCTGGGAACGAAAGCGCTAATGTTTGGGTTTTTTTGGTGGGGTGGGGTGGGGCAGGGGCAAGGGGAAAGTCAACACCATCTAGATTTTGTTTGGAAACAAAAACAAAAATTACTTCTATGGCACATAGTTTCATAACTTGAGTTGGACATAAAATATTATTATAACAATAAACACATAATATATACTATAACAATAAAATAAATCTAATATTTATTAGGCATTTACCTTGTGCAAGACCTGTGCTAAGCAACCTTATAACCGAGAAGCAGAACAATCAGTTGCTCTATTTAACAGAGAATAAATAACATGGGGTGCAGTGAAGGTGATATGAAGTGCCAATAATGATTGTGTAGTTACACTGGGAAAAGATTATCTGTTGAATAAAAACTGGATGTAAAAAAAAAAATGCTGGATTTGCTCAGTGATTTGAGTTTTAGAGCGAAAATTTTAAAGCTACTGTGGGAAAAAAGTTCTTGCGAGCAAATAAACAGCACAATTCTTTATCTCCAAACTGTTTAATTCCCACCAGGGAAATGAGATCCTTATTAGGGGTGTAATTATCCCATCACAGTGGACCTGACTTTGTATTTCTAAAAAGCGCTGTTTGAAAGCTCTGCCCTGCTCTCCTCCGATCAGAGCTAAGCCCTGTGCCGGTGGGGCCTGCCGTCTCCCTCCCTCGTGGCTGTATGTTCAGACGGGCAGAGGGCACGTCACCCAAGAGCTCTAAGAATGAACGAGGTATCGATGAGGTAGGAAAAAAATCCCATTAAATCTCAAGTGTTTTAATGGTTTATTGCCAATAAAGTGGGGACCCGAAGTGTGAGTTAATATTTAGGCATCGCTGAAACAACCCCGTTAGCTCTCGTGGCAGGATGCGTCAGTGTGACTGGTGCCTACCACGCACAGCCTCAAATGCTCCTGGCTCGCGCTCTTTTCACGGGGATTATGTGTGACCCCCTTTCGGATGTAAAATATACCCTTATAATTGCAATTTAAAAAGCTTCCATCTCTTGTAACCAAGATACACCTCAATGAATCCCTCCATCAGAAAAAAATTAACTAAACCCTCCTCGAAGTCCTTCAGAGCTTGCCACCCCAGAGGGGCTACTGAGGTCAGCTGTCACACAACGGAAGACTAGAGTATATTGCCTTGCAAAAGACTGAAGCTGTCATGATTATCTGAGATGGCCAAATTTCTGAGAGAAACAAAGTTCCCTTGAGTAATCTCTGTGTCTTCAAGAGGGTAAAGGCCTTGGTTGGGTCCCGTACACCAAAAGGTTGCAGGTTTGAACCCCAGTCGGGGTACATACGGGAAGCAACCAATTGATGTTCCTTTCTCACATCGATGTCAATCTCTCTCAAATCAACAAACATATCCTTGGGTGAGGATTTAAAAAAAGAGAGAGTAAAAGCATCTCTTACAGCCAAAGCACTACCACTTCCTAGGTGTGAAGCTAATGAATTCACTGAAAATCAAAATACAATATTCTAGGAAGCTCAGCCTAGCGGTAGTAACTGAAAAAACATTATGTAAAGAAAGCTACTCTGAGAAACTAACTTTTAAAAGTCCTTCACGGCATGGAAAAGCAGGGTTTTTATTTGTATTAGAGTTAACCAAACTACAAGGTCGAGGGCAGGGTCCCCAAGGCTGTCCTTCCTTCTGGCATCACCTGAAGTCAAGGGGTTCCCCAAACCACCCTAGACTTCAATGATTCGCCAAAAGGATTTACAGATCTCACAGAAAGCTACTGAACTCACAGTTATGACTTATTATGGGAAAATGATAGAGAATCAACCCAGGGAAGCGATACATAGGACAGAGTCTGGGAGGGTTCCAAATGCAGAGTCCCCATCGTCCTCAGGATGTACTATCCTCCTGCCAGCAACGTGTGACGACAGGCACAGAGTAGCATCAGTCAGAGAAGCTCGCCCAACCTTCAACGTCCAGAGTCTCACGTGGGCCTCTTTACACAGGCTTGCTCGACTGACTGCCCACGTGGCTGAATTCAGTCGTCAGCACAAATTCCCCGGAGGTTGGGCTGATACAGGATGGCTCCAGGGGCCCATCGTGAGTAACAGGCACTTTTATCACTTGGAGAATTCCAAGATTTTATAGGTTACCTCCCAGGAGCTGGGCACAAAGACCTTTCTGTGGGAGAGGCTAAAATTCTTTACTATACCAGAGGAGAGCAGGATATGATAAAGAATAATATCTTATAATGGGAAGAGAGATAATGCTGCTGAGGCTCTGCTTAAAACAAAGTCTAAGCTACAGGTCCATGTGGTCTTGGAAAAGGTAAGTCAGCATGACATTTATTTCTGTGAGCCTCTCATTCTCCGGTAAGTCGGCCCAGGCTAAATGACATGGTAGCTGGGCAGGGCTTCAGAAGAGAGATTCTTCTCACCTGACCCCAGACTTACCTCTCATTATAAAATCCAGCTTCCACAAATCTATTAGACTCTCCTTTGTTCTTTCTTTCCAGGTCATGGGATAAACTGTGTCCCCCCGCTCCCCAATTCATATGCTGAAGTCCTAATGCATGGTACTTCAAAAAGTATATTTGGATGAAGGTTATTTCGTTAAAAGAAGTCAACAGAATGGGCCCTAATCAAATGCGCTTTATAAGAGAGGGAGATTAGGAGACATGAGGAGAGGGAAGACCATGTGAAGACAGCGAGAAAACAACCAGCCATACGCCAAGGAGAGAACTCTCAGAAGAAACCGACCCTGCTGACGCCCTGATCTTGAAAACTCCGCCCTCCAGAACTGTGAGAAAATAAACGTCATCACTTCAGCCACTCAGGCTGTAGTGCTTTGTTAGGGCAGCACTAGCACACTCCGATCAATCACTAACTCCTGTCTAATCTTTCAATGGCTTTTTTGCATCTGTCTCATCTCTTCGCTTCCCTCCTTCACTTACGGAGACCTTTCACGTAGTGCTTCCGGTTCCTGCTTCTCATGCCTCCAGTCGAACCTCACCCTCGCTGTCAGACTAATATTCCTGACGGAGCACAGAAACCAGGGCACTCACCTGGCCAAACGCCTTCCAAAGACTTCCTGCTAGTGAAGACCAGCTTCTGAGGCCAAGAGCTAATGAATGGCCCTGCTGGCCTTTCCACCTTTATCTTGCACTGGTCTCTCTGAGTCAAAGCATTGATCTTCGCAAATCTGTCAACCACCAGCTACAGAGCATGATTTTTCTTCTGAATACCTTTCCTGTCCACCAAAACTCTTCTTCAGGACTCATCTAAAATATCATCGTCATGATGGCTTTATAGATCATTCTAGTCAGAAATGATTTCCTTTATTGAAAACTTTAGCTACTTTTATAGCTATCTTCATACACTGAAGAAACACCCATGGTGCCAAGTCAAAGGTTCTCATACTACTGAGACAAAAAGCTTTAAAAAATGTTGCTGCTTTACCATTAGAGGAAAGATAAAAATCATAAAAATGCATGTGCAGTGTACCTTCTAAAATCAAGTCTACATCCAATTCTACATCTAAATTCTTAAGATGGTATATTAACCCTTTCAGAGTGACATGTGTGACCCATTCATAGAAGGTCTCTCCCTCCTGTCCCTAAAGAATGGTTCACTAATGAACAACAGAGGTTTTTGTCTGTTTAAATATACTGTAGACCATCTTTTAACAAACATTTTTAATCAATATTAAAATAATGCCGATTTCCATTACCACACAAATTGCACTACAGCAGAAAGTAATAATGTCCCACCTTAGGGATTCATCATTTTATCAAATGCTTAGACACATGCCCCAGGAAGGCCAAGTAATCTTTCAACTAAACCTGTCACACCACCTTTTTCTTTTTTGCTTTGCTAATTCACATGTGTGCTACCAACACAAGTTACACAATAGAACTATTTATACACTCAGGAAAACTCTGAATGATGCCTTCTTGCCTAAAGTGAGAACTGGCAGCACAGGGAAAGAACAGGGCTATGGGTCACAGGCACTCCGATCCGCCAATTACAGCGCATTCATTTAAATGAGTAGCGATTTAACATCACCTTCGTAATCACGGGTGAGTTAAAGTCTGTGATTTAAATGCCTTCAAGGTCCATGTGAAGAAATGAAAACAGCTTAAACACAAGAAAGGAGGGTCTCCCAATTTGGACATGCCCATCATTTTATTATACAAAAGTGAATGGTTCCTATGTGTCTAGTAATAGAGCTGCCAACTTAATATCACCTTCATAAACAAGGGTGCCCTATCTTATACATTATTCCCAATGGAAATTCTATTACTACTGCTGTCTATCTTCCCTTTGTTCATGAAACTGAGTTGTAACAAGTGTTCACCAAATGCTTTTTCCTTGTGTATGAATTCCTCTATAGTAGATAACATGAATCCCTCTAAACCACAAAAACATATTTCGAAGTATTCCAGAGAGCTATCTGCCAAGCTATCTCCTGTTCAAAAAGCAATAAAGAGGAGTAATTATAATACTATTAAAAACTTACTTGAACTTTGCTTCCACCTCTTCAGCGGCTTTCTGATATTGTTCAGTGGTGACTTTGTAGAACTCTGAGCTCTGTGGATAAAGATTGATAGTAGAGTTTTCACTTTCCAAGAGGACAAAATGTGTGCAAAATGTACAATGACAAAAGATACATAAGCCCTTATTTCAGCAACTCAAGCAGTAGGACAAAGATTTCTTGTACAAGTGGAATGGATTCTTATAAAAATACATGTAAAAGTATCTAGTTGTTGGTATATAGGTTGAAATTACAGAGTAAACTTTCATGGTTATAATTCATCATTCTTTCAGACTTCTGATAAATTCCTCACGTACTGTAGAAGGATTAGTTGGATCTCCCTTATTTGAAATCAATCCCTTTAAGATCAAAACATGCTTGAGATCGAATAATGAAATTCACCCACATCGCATTTGCCTATTATTCCAGTGCTCCACCAAGGATACTAAAGGATTGTTTCTTTTCACACTATATTTTGTCTTCAGATGGATTCTTTAGGGAGTAGAATGTGTTCCACCACCTCCACGTGACCACAAGAGCATCAACATTTACGACAAAATAATCAGTAAGAACAAAGGGGTGGAGTTACATAATTTTTATACCCCCACCCCAAAAAGGTTTCACTATTACATGAACGAACACATAAGCAACATAAATTAAGTTGTAATAGCAAAGTAATGCCTTTCTTGGGGCAGCAAAATAAAAAATTATCCACTCTGGCTGGCTACCTTGAAACCTGTCGGGGGGGGGGGGGGCTCGGTGACCCCATGAGCCTTCAGATTCAATGAAATATCTTGCAAAATGCATCACAGTACAAAAGAACACAATACAGCAGTCCATTGTGCACCTTTATTCTCTAATCACTCAGGTTTCACATGCATGACTTGGGGTAGTTTATTTTTTCATAAATCATTGTTGGTTGGTGAGAAAATGAAAATGAAATCCTCTTCACACCAGTGACCTCTTCGCATTTAACAATCTGGGTTGTCCAATGACAGTCACATCCAGGTCTGTTGGATGTAGATAAAATCAATAGGTATGTGATTAGGCAGCCGACTCAGGGTGGCTGGAGAATGGACAGGTCACCATTTGAGATGATGAATGGCTCTCTATCAACCTACAGTCCCCTCCGATGCTAACATTTACTATAATCTTATTTGGGCTGCGATTTATCTTTCTTGCACCTGATCAATAAAGATGAACAGAACAGTTGTAAGGATCGATTGTAATTTTTTATCATTTTCAAGCACAAAGGTGCATTTCTGACATGAAGACAATATTCTAAGTGTACTGCTTCTGCATTTTTTAAAATTGCAATTTGAGTGATCAACCGCACTGGTCTATATATCGAGAGGTTTTAATTCATCTGTAGGTCTCAAGCTATCAAAAAGCCATTTGTCTTCTCAGATATTTTAACTTTAGGCTGTGTCACCTCTTCCTATCAGTTCCACTTGTAAATTTTTCTTTCCTTTGAAATACCAGTCATGAATGTTCTGTTGCCATGTTTGGTTAAGGTTTTCTTTGAACCCTTCTGACAAAGAAGGCAGTAAAAAGGCACTTAGTAATCACCACTAACACTGATGAGAAAGTCCCCACATTGCTACGATGAACTGTCAAGTGAGTATTATGTTACTGAATTATCTATTAAAATGCTGGCAAAGCAATGTCTTGATTAATACTTTCAATTATTTTAAGCATTGAAACTGTAATGTCTGGACAAAGCTGGCACTAGGTTGAGAGATGTGGCTTCTGGTTCTGTTCTGTGACCTTTGGCAGGTCCTCCGACCACCCCCCAACTTCCCTTCCAGTGTTCCTTGCCTGTAAAATATGGATGATGCTAGACTGCGCATCTCCATAACAGTTGTAGAAATCAGTTTGACAGGCTAGAAACCTGTGAAATCTATGAAGTGTTTTTGCAGAGTAAGATCAACATTGAAATAAAGTAATTTTAAAGAAAGAGAACTAATTTGGGTGATTCCATTCCGGGTACAAATTCAAAATGATCAAAAACAAATATTAAGCTTCCTAACAAGAATGATGAACAAAGGCAAGAATTTTCCCATAATGTAAATTGATGAGCTTCCCTCTGCTTTGTAATGCCAAATGCAGGTAAAATTATTACTGATTCTGCCAAACTTTCCCCTGGGGTGTTAAAAGCAAAACACTTGCTCCTGTGTTGCCTGCAAACTTAACATATAATTTCTCAATTTAAAGTATCTGTCTTTATTTATGTTCCATATTTCCACCATGGTGGCCAATTGCCCACCATGCATAAATCTTTCTAATAAAAAGAAGTCCTCAGGAAGCAACACCATGTAACTAACAGAATAAACACAAATATGCTAAAGATCTGTATATAGACAATGTCATTCGTTTAAATATTTACTTATTTATTCAACAAAAACAAATCCTCAATATCCCAATAATGTTCATCTTAGGGAATTAGATCCTCATGGAGCTTTCCATGTGGTATAAAAGAAAAGAAAAACAATTATACTGAAAGGGTTAACTTAAAAGCTGTGACTGGAGTTCAGAAGGAGCAGAGACGTCTTTGGTCTCAGAAATACTTCTAAAAATGAACAACCGTTAAACACACATATATTCTCTGTCTCTCTCTGCCTGCAAGGAAGAGAATGGAAATACTGGGTATTCATACAGTGAAACTGCATACTGGGGTGAAAAAAAATAAATTAGACCAAAAAAAGTGGTGGATATGATATGGAAGGGTGCAATATAGGTCAAGTTTGGAAAAGTACAAAATAATGAAACAGAATTAGTAAACAGAAATTCCAATGATTATCTCCAAGTGGTGGTAGTTTGGTGGTGGAGGAAGGGTACAAGAGGGATGTATGCCCTTAAAAAAGGGAACGCAGTGGGGCTTCACTGCGTTGTTCTACTTGTTAAAATGATTTGTTCGTAAAATGAGATGTACACAGGTAGCTGTTACATTCATTATAAATATTTTGTAATATATACAAAAACTGTATCCCAATCTCCTTTCTCCCCAAAGAATCCAATTAACAACAATAATAAGTGACTTAGTGTGGCTAGAATATAAAAGTATGTGCGTGCGGGGGATACATACTGAAGACATTGCCTAAGTTGAGATTTTATATTTTTAAATGCTGAGCTGTTGCAGAATGTCCACATGTTACTAAATAAAAGTGCTTTTTCTTCAACTTTGTGTTGTGAAATAATTTTAGATTTACAGAAAAGGGGCAAACATCATAGGTTTCTGTATATCCTTTACCCTCCTTCCCCTCATGTCGACACCTTAGATAACGATACAATTGCCGAAAGTAGTTAAGTTAACGACGTTACAACACTAGTGAGTAGTAACTAAATTATGAACCTGTGCTTCTCTAAATTGGACCCCAGACTGCCCGAGGATGCTGGTTTCACACACGGCCTTCCAAAGCTGCAGTGCGCCTACAGTGAACAGGTGCTCAAAGGTAACAGAAATAACATACCTTTTGGAAAGACTGTTTTTGTTATCTGTGGTCTTGATATGGTAATAGGCTGTATTTGCTGCCGGTCTTATTAATTATAAATTACTGTTACCTTAATGTCATCATTATAACTCAGTTTGCTGGTATTTGGTCAACCTGCAGCTCACAGTGCTACACATCTACATCAGCTGAGTTTGACTAATTATTTTCTAGGAGCCAAAGTTTAAGACCCATACGATCTGTGCATCAAATAAGTAACACTCACATTTCTATTTCCAAAGAAGGTGAAAATTATATACAGGGTCCAGCGCAAATAATGTCCCTTTTTTATTACAAAATCTTTTATTACAAAATCATAAGCATGTAATTCTGTAACATAATATCACACTAACGTATACCACATGACATTTTAGGTGAAATGTTCAAATTAAAACTATATACATTATTACACCCATATTCTTACCCTACCAACCACACCCAAGCAGGTGTTACTTCTGCCAGACCCTGTATATTCATGCCTATAAATATGGTCATACACAAAGCAATTATATACATATAATATTCATTTGTAAACAAACTTTATATGTCCCCTTCGACTTTGTTGATAACACTATCTAAGTCCTCAAACTGTGTAGGGTGTGAGACAAACCACCTGCTGAAATGACCTTAAAAAGAAAAAAAGGAAAAAACAAACAAACTGGTAGAGGGGGTGCCCATGACCTGACTAGGAGGTCTTTCTGTGAACAAACTGTGCGTGGCCATACTGCTTCTAGGCCCACAAGGCCCTTCACAACATAAATTTCAAAATATATTCATTCATATTGATCCTGCAGTTTCCTGCACCATCAATATCAGGTAAAATACTTGACATGATTTGTCCAGCATCTATGGATTTGCAGCAGGTAAATGTTATTTAAATCAAATATTAAAACATTAATTTATTATTTTCTTCCTTTCAACTTTTTATTGTATGATATAAGAATAAGACATAATGTCCAGCAAGATTTTGAGAAGGTAGATCTTATAAATTCAAAGTACAGCAATAGTATCTGTTAGATGTTTTAGCACTATCAAAAATCTGATAAAGGCTTATCCTTCCCCGCCCTCCCCCTCTTTTTTTTTGGTAAAGCAGGAGTTGCTAGGAAGTAAACCATCTCCCATATAACATCATTCTAGACCTGGGAGGTGTTTCTGTGACCTATATTAGAGGTCAAGGCATCATTGGAAATGATAGGCATTTTCATTTTCTATATTAAAACATCTCCCAGTATAAGGCACTAGGGATCAATTACTAAAAACACAGATGACAAACTGAGTTGGGGAGACTGAGCGTTCCACTGCACAGAGTTTTAACATAGTTCAGAAAACATGAATATGTTGTCCCCAGCAGTCTGCACTCAAGGGGAGCGGCTTTCAGGGTCAGACTGCCAAATAATGGCTCCGTCCTCGTGGAATGAAACATGGCAGCGCACCCCAGCAGCCCCCTCACAGCCATAAAATGGACAGAGTAACACTAATGACCTAATAGGATTCTCTGGGGGATTAAAAATGATAATTCATGTAAGATTCTTTGAACAGTACCTGGGGTTATACATAGTAAGCATTGTAGGAATGTTACTTGTTATTAAAAATTATTGGAACAGTAAGAAAAAGTATATACCGTTTGATAATATTTTAAGGCTATTTTAATAAAAATTTAAATCTTTGAAAAACAAAAATCCTTTCTTCCATTAAACCACTGATTTTTCTTACATTGCTCATCTGTCCTAGTTTTTGGTTCCTCAAGATAAATGAGACACGTGAAGACAATGGCTGGGGAGGGTTGGGAATGTTAATGGTTATGGGGGAAAAATAAATAAATACATAAATAAACACACACACGCGCACGCGCGCCAGGTGTGGCCAAAAAGTTTGCTGAGTTTTTTCCGTACAATGGTTCTAATAGTGCTCAGTTGTCTTTAACTTCATTAGAAACAATGTTGTTATCAATTGTATATTGACAGCTGTCGTGTCAACATGCATTTAAAAAAACATCAAAATTGGTGAATTTTTGTGCAGCCATTTTGATATTGAGGATGGAATAAGAGACGCAACATTTTTGACACATTATGCTTTATTATTTCAAGAAAGATAAACACTCAACTGAAATGCAAAAAATGATTTCTGCAGTATATGGAGGTGTTGGGACTGATCGAATGTGTCAAAAGTGGTTTGTGAAGTTTCTAGTTACTACTGACATTTTGGCCAAACGAGTCTTTGCCATGGGCTGTCTTATGCATTACATGTTCAGGAGCACCCCTGGCTTCTACCCACTGGAAGCCTAAAGTGGGAGACAGAGGACATATTCAAAACACCTAAATCAATGAAGTTATTGGTGAAAATGAAAACTGTGTCTTCTATTTTATGGAAAAAACTAAATGGACTTTTTGGCCAACCATATATAAAGATAGATACAGATATACAGATATCTGGACACTACTGGCCCAAATAAACACCAAACCAATAATTTTGGACCTTCTCACCAATGAAATCCAATTAACTCAATTAAACAGCAAAAGTACTTCAATGCCAGGACTATGCATTCTAAACCTCCAAGATATGAAATAACTGGTTATCAGGATTCCAAAACGGATTTTCTCATGGAATCCTTTAATTATGAAGCATCTTGAGGCCATAAAAACCCCTTAAATGGCCCATGAGAAACACAGAATAAAGAGAAGTCCAACTACTGTTTCGATCCCGCACTTCTTGACATGCAACTTTTCCTTTATCTGAGCAACGTCTTCTTATGGGTTATTTTTAAAACTAACGTTCAAAAGATAAGGAAAGAGTAGAAATTGACAATACTGAAAAATGATTCCAGAACTAAGGATGACTGATGGCATCACTTCTTATGAAGTGCTAATAAGAAAGAACATGCTATTACCCTTGAATGTTAAAAATCTGAGATGAAATCCTTTAAGAAAATCGTTGCTGTGCCTCTTCCCAGTTCCCTCAGAGCCCTGGGGAAGCTGCCCAACTGGCCACAACTCTTGACTCTTTTCTGCATTCATGCCCCTCGGTGGCATGACCCTGCGGCTTTTCTTTTCATGAAAAGGCGGAATCCTTCCCTACCCCTTCAACTTGGGCTGTGCGTGTGGACTTGCTTTGGCCAAGAGAATGTGACAGAAGTGATGGTGTGCCGGTTCCAAACACACGCTTCTCTCCTGGAAATCAGCAGGGTGTCATGTCGGTTAAGTTCACACTAAAGGAGAGCCAGGGAGAGGCCATCCCAGACCACAATACCTTGGTCAACTCAGCCTGAGTGAGCCCAGCAGAGACCAGAAGTGCCCAGTTGTTAGCAGCCCAAACTGGGGACCTGCAGAATTGTGAGGTAAATAAATGGTGGCTGTTTTAAGCCACTGAGTTTAGAGCAGTTTGTTGTACTGTAACGGATAACTAGTTCATACCCTTTCTCCGCATTCTCACAGTAACATGGACATTTACCAAAGAATTTATCACACTGCACCAACAATATGCATGTAGGTGTGGTCTCCCTAACTAGTCCACGAGACCCTAAAAGCAAGGCTCTCATCCCATTCATCATTATATTCAGGACACTCAGTGACACTATTAACGCTAAGCTGTATTTCAACTTTTGCTTTTATTTAAAAGAGGATGGGACAGAGACAAGTCTAAAGTAATTGATATAAGATAACACAAAGCAGAATACTACATTTATTACACGTCTCCTACAAACTGACAAACACATCAGTCTGCTCTGCCACATAAAAAGGAAATGGATAACACTTAAGGTTGTGTTCAAAGGCAGTAACCGTACAATAACAGTTAAAGCTACAAATAGCAGCTCAAACGAGGAGTGGTTTATTTTTCTTGCGGAATAAGAAGTCTGGGTGTCGGAAACCCAGAGCTGATGCAGGTGCCAAGGATATCATCAAATAAGCAGGCCCTTTTCTGGGTTCCTTCTCAGCCACCCTGAGCGCTCGGCTTTCATCCTCATGGTCTCAAGGTAGCTGCTGCCGCTCCATTTGTTATGCCCCAGGTCTCAGGAAGGACGAGGGGGAAGGGGAGTAAGGGAAGAGAGGCCTCTCCAGAGCTTTCCGCTCACATGTCTTTGGCCAGAATTTTATATCATGCACAAGCCTGGCTGCAAAAGAGGCTGGGAAATTGACTATCTTTGTTTTCTCACTTGTAGAATAAAGAAGGAGAAGGATCCCATTTGGGATCGGTGTTCTCTGAGTCAATTTATCATACCTGCTAAGATAGTTGAAGTGACAGCACAAAGTCTCGAACAAAACAGTGCGACTGATTCGGGATGCAAGTATTCTAATATTTCTTTCCAATCTCCCTTAAACTTCTAATTTGGGGGTCGGGGATATACCCATCTGGTATTCTGACACCCACGACCAAACTTTTTTGACAGTGAAGGAAGATAACGGGAATCAACAAGAGTGGGCATCCTTCCCAAGCTCCTTTGTGCTGGCTGTGGCCCAGGCTTCTAAATGTGTGATACGCTGCCACTTCCCATTTGCAGAGAGTCTCCCTTTAAAAGCGTATTTTAAAATGCACATGCACAGACACATATTATTGCTAGACTGAAAAGTACCTGTTTTCACGGTCTAAATTAGATCAAAAGGAAACATGCGCACACAGTATTCCTGCAATCTTTTCTCGGGTTCTGAACCTTATTTCTTTTCTATTATAACTAATATCATCATACCTGTAGCATAGAAGGACAGAACAAATCCAAAAGGTCACAAGAAAAATTTGTTAACTAGCTCCTGTCTGTTCTTTCACAAAATGCTTCACATGAAGATTTGGGCAGGACTGTATTAACAGATCACACCACGGTACAATTTAAATGCTGGTAGCCCGACACTATTTCTCAGAGGAGGATAACGCCAACTTATCATCCCTTAAAGGACGGTAGCAACTCTGCTCATGTTTAGCTAGAGGGAGTGAGAGAAGAAACAAGTCTGACCTTGGACGTGAGCAGGCTGACTGAAAGTGTGGGGCTCTCCTTTCTAAGGTCATCTCTAATTACCACTAACTGTAGGTCTCCGCCCTCCTACAACCTACCCGAACACAAGTGTGACTCTAGCTGGCCAGCTATTTCAAACAAAGGTCTCGTGTTTACAAACACCCACAAAAGTCTTCCTTTTGACAATTCCAATACCAGCATTCCTACTGTTAAGTAGCCAGATTCAGAACCAACTTCTTTACACTTTCTGCTCTAACACTCACCCACAAGTGTGTTATAACACACGGTGGGCAAAAGCAGGTTTATAGTTGTGGGTACTTGAAACACAGGAGTTCACTCTTGTGTTACTATATATTACTTATTGCATTTTCTATACAAACAGCTATGAACCTACTTTTGTCACAGCCTGTATGTAATCAGCTAGACGCAGGTAAGTACGTTTCCCCCAAGATGAGAGCTAAGTACAGGGGACACAGTTAAATGCTACAAATGCAACATGGATACAACTCCAGGCACAGAGCCCTGAAAGAGTCATTTCTTGAATGGCATTAGGTGGCCCTAGAGAATTCATGGTTCCTCAACTGCCCCATCTTTTTATAGAATAAGATAGAATCAAGAGACTCACTGCAATGTAACTAAATTTTCACCACATCAATATTAACAGCTATGGAATTTAAAAAATCATTAATGGTCTAAATTTAGTTGATCTAGTGGTTTCAGTATTTCGCCAGAGAAACCTTCTAGCAGAGAGCCAAATGGCTACTCTGGGGGTTTCCTTTCCTGGGCTCCTGAACACTCTGAAGTCTGTTACAGGTGAGCAGAGGGGCAGAGGAAGGAATTCGAGAACCCTGGGTGAGAAAAGTGGCCCTTGAATAGAGGAGCTGTCATCTTAAAGAACCTTTCATTATTGGCACTCCTGAAACCTACGATCTTGATTCCATTGTCTCTGGACTCTCCTTTTATCTCCTTCCCTCCTGCTGACTACAAGACAGGAAAATCAAAGCTTATATTTAAATAACTTGCAAATTGCCAGCAGTGGTTCAGACTCCCGGTATATCAGATTCAGTATCCTGTTTCTAAAAGGTACACCAAGGAATGGTTTGGGTTATTTACACTGAGTATCACTTTTTAAGTCTAAAATGAGGACCTTATCTTCGAGGGTGTTTCCATCAATGGGACAATGTAAGTTTGGCACTTGGCTTAAAGCCTGGCCTCTCCTTGTGGACGCCAGAGGTTCCTGGTCACAATTGCACTCTCGCCAAGAACCCTGGGCTCCCTAGCCAATCCATCATCAGAGCCTGGGACTCCATTAACTACCCACACAGCTATGCACAAATCTGATCAGGTAGGTGGGTTCAGACTGCATCTCTTTTTCTAACATTCAGTAGTGCTGTTTGTTTTGTGTAAGCAATAAACTCAAAAGGCTAGATATTTATTCCAAGTATCCCTAAATTCCTGCCAATAACCATTTGTGTACATCCACGAGTGTATCATAGTTTTTCTTGGTTCTATTTTTTCAAATCCATATCACTAATGGGTAATACTAAATTATTAATTTAGCAGGTTCTAATGAATCAAAAATCCTTACTAATAATAAGTTCTTTGGAAAGACAAATGAAAAGACTATCAGCAGCTTATCCCAATATCTCTCCTTCCTCCTCAGACAACCCCAGTTCTAAGCTAAATATATGGTCAATCAAACCAAAATTCCCACCTTGTTTCTGGTTAGACTGAGATGGAAGCAGAATTGTTGTAGAGAACTTTCTAGTAGGCTGCTTAAAGGGAGATGACCTCAGATGGCAAGGGATCTTTCTGGTCCTTTTACCTTTTGTCTTTTTTTTTTTCCAGGCTGCAATTTAGATGCAATGGCTGGCACTCCAGCAGCCTTCCTGGAACATGAGCTGACCTTATAGAGAAACCCTGTGCTAGGATGTAGGATTGAAACAGCAGGTGCCTGGGGCTCAAGTGGCATCAACGCCACCAAGCCAGCCCTGGACTGACAACCTCTACCTAGACTTTTATTAAATAAAAAAGAGAAAGAACTTCTTTCTAATTTAAGCCATTCTATTTTCATGATATACAGAGTCAAATTAATCAGAAATAGCCCTGGCTGGTGTGGCTCAGTGGACTGAGTGCCGGCCTGCGAACCAAAGGGTCGCCAGTTCGATTTCCAGTCAGGGCACATGCCTGGGTTGCAGGCCAGGTCCCCGGTAGGGGGTGTGTGAGAGGCAACCACACATTAATGTTTCTCTCCTTCTCTTTCTCCTTCCCCTCTCTAAAAATAAATAAATAAAATCTTTAAAAAGAAAAAAAAGAAAGAAAGCTTCATTATGTCCCATATGTTTGCATTTTTCTATACCTCATGAGTAACTATAATAAAGTCAAAGGCAATGACACATTGGGAGTATCTTTTTCCTCTGCAGGAATGTTTTACTTTCACTCGTTCGGAAATCAGTTTCCTTCTGCCCCTCTACTTTTCCAACAAAGGACAGGAAGAATTAAAATTTTAAAGCCATGTTTAACTCTAGCATCAAATCTTACCATCTCTAAGAAGCCACATTTCATGAAAACCCATTGTCTCCTGGGCACCTTGGCAAAATTAATAAGCTGCTTTTGTAATTACCTTTTCATTCCATCTTTACTGTCACACACACACACACAGAGCTTTTTCTGGCATTTCTAATTTTCTTCCAGCCACTTTGGAAGCTTCACTAATTAAGAGTTTTAGAGTTTTTTCTTGATATAGTTTTCTAATTAGAATACAAATCCTAGATTCATTGACAGCCTTGCCACTGTGCCAGTTATCTTACCTGTATTAGCTACACTATCTCATGCCTCGATTTCTCCATCTAAGCAATTTATATAAACTGTACCAAACGCTCATTTGGCATCCTGTTTCCTTTCATTTGTTCATCTCTTCATTTCACAAATAGTGAGAGTCTATGCCAAGCTCTTGTGCCAGGCCAAGAACTTGGAATATAATGGTGAGCAAACAAGATGCTTGGTCCTACTGTTATGGAGCTTACAGCATGCTAGAGAGACACACATCAATTTTTAAATCACACCAATAAATGTATAATTAATAAAGAATTACGGTGCCATAGGATCACTAGGCGGAATTTTTTTATTTCTAGGAAGTGGTTTTTCTGATGAATCTCTGAAGTCCTATATTTCTTTGAAGTTTCTAACTGTTCTTCACATTTAGTTCTTAAGTTAGGTGTGTTTTTTTTCCTTTTAAGTTCTCTAGCTTTTTTTGTCAGACATCCCAAGCTTCGTATCAGAGATCCTTCCACCAGTAAAACTTTATTCTAAACCCTTTAGAAATAAAGGAATTCTACTTGTACTTATATGGATGAAAAGAGGTCTAAGTGGTGTAAAAATGGAAAGCTGTAAAATAATTTCAGTAGCATATTTTATATTATGGTAAGTATACTTATATGTACATAAAAACCCAGAAATGTTCTGCAAAAAATATCTGTTACCCCTGGAAAGGGATGTCGGGACTAGATACTTTTCGTTCTTATTAAATAGCCTCTGTAACAATTTAAGTTTTTACCATGGGCTTGTATCATTTTAATAAAAAAAAAACCCAAAAAAACTAATTATGCCTTAATTTCCAACAGGCATTGATCCTAAATCGTGTCATGTAAAAAAAGATAACTTATTTAGATATTGCTGGGACAGTAACTCTCTGATGCTTTCCTGTCCACAGCAACCATTAGCCATGCTTATAATGAGATTTACCCTAAATATATTAATTTTCTCAATAGTAGTCATTTCTAAAATAATGGCAATAAAAGGTCTTAACTCTTTCTTTTGTTTCTAGCTCTTCTACCTGAGATAAAACAGTCTCTCCTTCCACCCTCGCGCTTTAGACCTCTGTATTGTACACCTGAGACCTTTCTGCTCTTGACGTGATCGTGTGTCTCACTGTTTCTTCCAACGATGGTGAGACAAAGCAATTTCACAGCTACCAGACGGGTTATCAGGAGAATTTACCATGATGTCTTGCAAGTGCTGGATAGTAACTTTAAATTACTACATGTTCCCAGCTCAGGAACCTCTTGCTCTCTTGAGGACTATGTTATGTGATTGTCATTGTCGAGGTCAAAAGTCTTAACTGAAAAGTGCTAGATGAGATGATGCTACATCGTACAGCACGACCACGGATGGTTCTATACAGAAAGCATCATATTTGCACTGACAACACACCTCAGGCCCACTCTCCGCTGTACCTGAGCTGGTCCCTGAGCATCTCGCTAAGTGCAGGAAACCCTCCTGCACTTGCTCAGCATGTGCACACAGCGTCCTCTCTCAAAAAAAGGCCTGAAAAGAAAGATGCCAACAATACCTTCGCTCCCAGGTTTACACTGGTCACCTGAAGGATTTACAACACATGCATCCTTCGAGGAAATCGCCCCACCCATCTCACTCTCTTTTCCAGACCTCTGACAGGCGAACTTAAAATTCATTCATACATAAGCACTTATTCTTGATGAGTTCCTATGGGAGGGGTCGGCGCTAGGGATGAGGGTGAAGGCATCATTAAAGGCTAGTGGGGAGAGAAGTATGAACGGCTAACCCACTGCGCTACACAAGGATAACTGCCCTTAGCCGTGTGGTCCTTCCGGCTCTCCAAGAGCTCCCTGTGACCTTGCAAGTACCGCGGATGGAATAAGCTTTGTCATCCACTCCGGTGTTCCTCCTACGTGTAAGGTCCATCCTACTGACTGAAAATGTTACTACATTAATCTCAGAAATCAGAGAACAGAATCAAATATTAAAGACTCTCATGCAGATTAGAAGACCTCAATGATCATCTCCTTGGAATACAGTTTGATAAAACTCTAAACTAATCCTTTAGCTTATTATCAGTTAACATCCTGACAGGGACTCACAATCAGACAGGTGGGGGTACCACGAATGCTTCCCTGAGAGGAATCCCTGAGAGGAAGGAGTCAGAGAAGGGACCCTGACAGACAAGGCTGGAGACACCAAGACAAAGTTTGCATTCTTCCTTCCCACTTCTTTTTGCCTAGCACCTGAATTTTTAAAATATGTTTGAGGCCAACACCAATAACTCATTCTGATCCAGAAAATCTACTTAAGAAAAAGTTTCCTGAAAATTGAGAGAACCTTTGAACTCTTTCACAGACCTGATAGAGTTGATTTCTTTACTCCTTGGCACCAGCTGAGCAGCAACCGCAAACTGAATCAAATCTATTTGTTCAGAAGTAACACGTTTCCAACACTATAGAAAATAAGCAGCTCACATAAAGGGAGAGCGCCAGACAGGCTCAGAACCCCAAACTGCGCAAGTCTCTCCAAGACAGTAAGATGATGAAAAAAATTCTGACACCTCAGCAGTTACCAGCTAAAAGCCTTAACGAGGGTGCTCTGAAGAGGTAGAAGCATTCGTGAACAACCTTTGAGGCTGACTCATTCAGAGCTAGGTGCTCACCCTGTGGACACAGACATATAACACCTATACTTGGTAGAGTCTTGGGTGGGGTACAGGTAAGGGGCGTGGCATTACCAACCACCAGTTTCTCATTTGTGGGTTGACTTTTGTCCCCAGCGTTGTGCCCTATCAGAGGTCTGGGAGAAAATCATCTAGAACCCAACCAAAAAAAAAAAATTATATAAGTTTATTATTTTCTAAGTAAAACTTTCACCTAAGAGAGGATATCAGTCCTCAAAATCCCCTGACTGACAGAAAGGCCCAGAGTGCTGGTATCTGCCACGTGCATTTCCCTGAAAGTGGCACTTGTAGGTCACAGAAAATTTGTGAGACAAAATCATTTGGCAAAATCATTTTATTTTACCCTTATCAAAGTGGCTGTTTTCTTTGTTTGCTTTTTGTTTTGTTTATACAAATGTTATCAAGTTTCAATGAGTATATAAAGAAATGGGTTACCTCATAATTTCCTAGTAAGAGTATAGATAGGTACAATTTAAGGCAACACATTTCAAATGGTTTCACTAGAAATTTTTCATCATTGAGTTTATAATATTGAAAATGAAAAAGCAACATAAATATCCAACCACAAAGAACAGCTAACGTAAGTAATAGATCACTCATACAGTGCAAGGATGAGTTGTTTAGGTTTTTGTTTCTCTCCTGAAAAGGAAAAAGGAGGGAAGAAATATTTAAATTCCTTTATGTTTCAGTCCTCTGTCAAAAGATTTAAGAATAAGGACAGCTGCAGAGCAGTTTCTTACAATATTCCAAACTGTACCAGTTTCCTAAAAAACAAAAAAATGAAAAACAAAAGCCTGGCATTGCCACAAGCTACAAATGAATCCATCCACAAGGCCAATACAGACAAGATAGCACAGGTTATTTTAAAGGGGGGGAAATCTATTTTAAATTATGATGGTTAAGGCCCAGCTTATTCCTGGTGTCTCTGAAATTCTTCCGCCAGTGTTCATTTTACTCATTCAAATATGTACTGACAGCCTAAGAGCAAGGTACCAGTAGGGGAGGGGAATACTTTTTAAAAAACAGTCATTTGATTCCAGTGTTTACAACCCACAGGGAGGGCACGCCCACAGGAGAGAGCGCCTAGGGGAAAGCTGGGGCCCTGGGGAGCCCGCCTTTGCGGGTGAGCCCAAGCCCGTCGGAGCGGGAGTTCGGACTGTGTGGGGAGGCTGGTGGAGACTGGGACTTCCCAAGAGCAAATAAGGCTGGGGAAACAACTATTCATCTCAACTGATTTTCTAAACAAACAGCCAAGAAGGAAGGTAGATCGGAGGCTACTGCCTTCGTCCTACCTACCAAGAATGGCTAGCTTAAGCAAGGCCGCACACGAGCTTGCTCTCCCCTACGCAGCAGCTGCCAAAGTGGGACAGCCCAGACCTTACGCTCCAGTCCACGGCTTTAAGACCTTACGTCTTGAGATTTTTAAATATTGTGGTTTCTTCAATGCAAAGCACAATGGATAATCTAGGCAGTATTTGACAAATTCATGATTGTCTCTGTAAAATAAATATAATACCTCCACGTTCAGTCACGTAAGAATGGACTGCAATACCCAAGCGAAATAAGATCCAATGCAGATGAAACACCTATCTCAAGTTTTAATTTCCTTTCATTGATTTTTGAGCCCAAACTCTGATGTGAAATAATAACTGTGACATGGTTTTCTCAAGGGCTGGCAACGCGTATAAAACTACTCAGGTGAATAGAAAAGTCAGTCTTAATTTAAGGGTTAAAAATCTCAGATATGAAATGGAGAACGATTTCAAAAGTGGCAAAGGGATCACCTATCCATTTCAAAGACATGTTTATCTTTTTGTATTTCAAAGGAAAGGCCTTTGAAAGATCCGGCCCAGAAATATGCATGTGAATAGGAGCACACTGAGAAGTCTTAGCTTTCAGGTATAATGGCTCTCCCTCAGAAAGCCGGGACCAGGGTTCCCGCATCTCCAGGCACATCGCAGGCTGCCAAGTGCTCGGAGGGCCCTGCGGCACCTGCTTCGTTCAGCTTTTATCTGATGACTCATTAACATTTTCCTGCATTGTGGCCCTAAACCCTACTACTGCTTAGAGGTTTCACTGCTCTACTGCAGAAATGCATTCATTCATGGGGCACTAACCCATGCTAGAGTGTGTCTGACTTGTAACAAAATTTTAAAAATGGCGAGGGGCAGTGAGAGGTATAGAATGGGAAAGAAGAGATAATTATGGAAGACCCAGTAAGCAAATTTGATAGTCTTCTAGAAATATTCATGAAAATCTGTCCCTGAAAATGGCTGGTGTTTGCTTGCCAATCTTTTCCACGTGACTTTTCTGAGAATTGTTCTTAGAAAGATACCACAGAGTGGTGATAATACAATGCATCTCATCAAATGATCTTTCGGTCTGGCACGGAGTCTCTGTCTCACATCTTCAATATGGACTATGACTACCCTCCTTCCAAGGCCTACCTCATTCGCCCCATTTTAACCACTCTGCGCCTTCTGCCTAGTGCAAGCCCTTCCAAACAAGACCTAGCAGCAAAAACGCAGCCATCCGGGGGGGACAAAGTATCCTGTATTCTGTTAGTTTCCACAAAGTCACACACTGGGGATTTGGAGCCTCGAGTCCATGCAAGTACATTAAGGAATAGCATATTCATTCGCAGCAAAGAAAGTCCTTGTGGAACCGGTGATATGAACACATCTCAGGGGAAAGAGACTGGATCTTTACTTTTGAAAAAGGTCTTTATTAAAAAGACAAATGTGAAATGGAAATGTAATCTGGGGTTAGGAATGTGACTTAGGCCCTGAAATGATCCCTTTTCCTAGCACACGCTCACAGAAATTACAGAGCAAGGGAGGCCTGCAATGCCCAGGCCATGTTTGAATCGCAGCCTATTGCTCAGTGTGGCCCAAACGTAGCCAGACTACATCCATCAGCAGCTCGATGGACACGGCTTTGTGCGAGCCTCAGTTTCAACAGGCATTCTCTTGCCTGGTGAAAGCCCTCTCCTCTCCAACTAGAGGCCAAGTTATTAAGGAATTGTTTGTCAACCTAGATCGGATGAATCATTTGTTTCCCCGAATTTTTTCTCATCATTTACTCATTACACGCCTCCTCCTGATGGAAGTAGACATTTATTAGCTTCTGCATTTATTGCATTGGCAAACAGAAACATTCTGCTGCATTTCCTGGGGGTTCATTCATTTATCTATTGGATAAGAGACTGAAGTTTTCTACAGGGCAGAAAAATTAAAATATCAGTCAGGCTGACAGCCGGGAAAATGAGGGTCTCTCGGCAACAAGAAGCTTTCTTGAGCTTTTGGTTTAGTGAGAAGCTGCAGTGTTATTTCACCAAACTACATTTCACACATAACTAAAATTGTGGGCTATTAGCTGGTGAACTAATATTCCAAATAAATGATACACATGACACACTGCAAAGAATCTGAGATGCACAGCTAACTGCTATTTTAAAAAGAAAACGTAACAAAATGCTTTTAAAGATCCATTCTGTAAGGAGCTAGGGGAAGAGTACTGTCTCATCAAACTAATGACATTGGAGCTGGAATCACAGAATCTGAAGTTGTAGAGGCTAACAGATCATTGAACCCTTTTGCAAGAATCTTCTTTACAGCATCCCGAACAAGCGACAATCTCATTCTGTCTAAAACACTGATGGTGGCAGGGAAGCTGGCGTATCCCACAAGGCAGCTTATTTTAGAGGTGGATGACCTCTCGTTGACGGGACACTCTCCAAAAGTGGCCTGACTGCTTATGACCTTGAGCAACCCATTCAACGTCTCTGGGTCTCAGGGTCTTTGTTTTAAAAATTAAAGTACCCCTCTGTTGAAAGAATCAGAGTCAAAGTAGGGGAATGTCATGCAGAGGCTCAGCTATCTCAACCCAGCCAAATGACTGTTGGTCCAGAGGTCACAGACACCTCGCTGACCTCTGAAGCGGTCACTCCATCAGCAGAAGCAGCTGGGTCATCTATAAATCTCTGTGCTGGGAGGCAAGTCGTTCCAATCAGGATGCTGGAGCTCATTTAGAGTACAGGTGTCTTCAATTCCTTTTTAATTCTTTCTTCAACTCTTGTTTCTCCCTCTCCTCTTTGGCTTCACTTCCTTGGAAGCTTCTGTTACACACTCTCCGTTCTTTACAAAAAGCTGAAGCAATAATACAATGGAAACTTCTGTAGAGGTTGTCAGCCACTGACACAACCCCTCAAGCGGCCAGGTCAGTGCTGCCCTGGTCTTCCTCATTTTGACACCAACTTGAAGGGGTTTAGTCCACAAAGCACGGACAGTCCAGCACTGGGCCATTGCTGCTCATAGTCCTTTGCACACTTAGAGTTTGTATGTTAGAGAACTCCAGTCTTCTCCAGATAAGATTGCTTAAAATATTGCTCAAGTCCTATCTAATCACTTTGGGGATAAGAAAAACTATAAATGCAAGTTAAGAACACTATCTTTACCCTGGCTGGTATGGCTCAGTGTACTGAGTGTTGGCCTGCACACCAAAGAGTCGCTGGTTTGATCCCCAGTCAGGGCAAATGCCTAGGTTACAGGCCAGGTCCCCAGTAGAGGGAGCACAAGGAGCAACTACACATTGATGTTTCTCTCCCTGTCTCCTTCCCTTCCCATCTCTAAAAATAAACAAATAAAATCTTTTTTAAAAATATTATCTTTACAAAGCAGTAACACCTTCTAGTTAAGTGTTCACATAGACTTTTTTTTCACTAACGTAGATTTGAAATCCGAGCTGAGAGCACTGTGTGTAGCCATGCTGTTCTGTGCACTGATATTTAGACTGCAACACTGAACAGTACATCTGCTACCTCGGAGCCTCAGTTTACTAACCAGGAGAGCTCCTCATTCTTATGAAAGCCTCGGTTACAGTTAATAACTAAGTTAGAATTCAATGGAAGAAAGTGATGCAGAAATGTACCTGATGAGTTCACCAAAAGCCCCCTTAAATGTTCAACCGCTCAGAAGCATGTTGAACACAGCCACGCAATTTTTCCAAAGATTAATTTGCGTTCTCCCTTCCAATATAGGTGACGTCAACATAAAGCCAGAGCATACTTCATTGAAAAGAAAATAATACCTGAGCTATGATGATCCTAGATACTAGAGTTTCCCTTATTTGTGTTGTGTTTTATGTAACCAGTTTAGATAAAAAACAATGCAGGTTCTTTAGGGGTGGATCACAGGATAATAATTCCTACAGATTCTATTATATAACATGAGATGATAAATAAGATTTTTCAATTTAGTTTCATTGCTCATTTTACCTAAGATTTTCGGAAGACACCCTTAAAAGTAAACTTCTTTCCAATGCTTCAGTATATATAAGAAACTACAGACAGAGGACACACAAATCTATACTATGCAGCCCCATCCTCAACTCATGTGGAATGTGCCAGCGAGTTAAGATGTGTTAAAACCAATATTTAACATCCACTGACACAAACCTATGTGTTAAAGCCTGGCAGCATGATGTGTGCTTTATATCTAATCATCTAATTTAGACCTTACAATGACACCATCAGGTTGGTACTATTACTGCCACTTTCCAGATGGGGAAACTGAGGCCCAAAGACGCTGAGTAATTAAAAAACAGTTTGAGCTTGTCTGTGGTACTGACAAGACTGAATACAAGCAGTCTGGCTTTCCAAATAGCTTTATTAAAAAATGTCTTATGAAAAGAGGTCACACATAAAACAGAATAACCAAAAGGCTTCACGTAGGAGATGAGAGGGCAACGGGGGCATCAGGGACCTAAAAGTAGGGAGAGAAATTTCTTCAAAGGCTAAGGGGGGCGGGGGATACCAACCCCAAAATTGGAGGCTCACTACACAGAAGATGGTACAAATAGTAGCTGTTAGGCCTTTCCTGTTTCGATAAGCTTAAGGAGCGCTGGCAAGGGGTCGTGGAGGTTGTGAAAACAGGTCTGTCAGTGTGGTGGACAGGTTAACCATTTCCCACGTATGGACATAGTGACAGGGGGAATTTCTGCCCAACTAATATCCAAATATATATGCGGATCACCCACATACTGTTTAGCACTGGTAGGGGTGCGATGAGTCCAAGAGGCCTTCGTGACTCCTTTGTGTCTAATTCAATCCCATCCCAACTCTAATCTCGCACGAGTCTGTGCAGTATAGAGGTCGAGAATGAGAGCTCAGACTGCGAGGGTTCAAACTCCGACTCAAGACCTGCTGTCTCGGACATCACTGGCGTTGCTCGCCATTGCTCGGCCTCATCTCTCTCCCCGGTAAAATGAGGACAGGAGTCCTGAACAGCCAGGAAGGCTAAATAAAACCGTGGGTGAAAAGTGCGTTGCACAGTGCTGGCAAGATGGCAAGCTCACAAAAAATGTTGTTTCAAATAGCTAGGTAGAATTATTCCTGTTGACTTGGAATGGGGTGGGGGGGACCTCAAGGGAAAGAACACAGTCACGGGGAGACTCGAGCACATTTTCATTTTAATAGGGAATTTTTAAAAATACTTCAATATTCGCCTAGCAGACCCACAGTGCCTATTATACTACTCCTCTAGGAGAACAGGGATTAGCATGACTCTTGAAATCAGAGTGCCATTTGAACTTAGCATAGAACTGATCTGCTAACAAAGTGCAGACCAAAATGAGCACCGTCTGCCAGGCCTGGCAAGACTGATACTGTACTTGAAAAGCAAACCTGGCACTTTCTGAAAAGACAGTGAAGAACACACGAGAGTAATAAATGGCAGGGAAACAAGGCAAGAGATCTGAGAACCTGGTCTTTAACGGCACCGAACAGATGGTTCTTCTGCCACAGCCACGGCTCACGCCTGGCACTCGGGGCCCTTCCCAAGTGGCACCCAATCCAAGGCCGCCTCCCTGCAGACAATACCACCTTTATCTGCCGCCCTCCCCCAACACTGGCATTGTCTCCCCCATTACTATGTTATTCTACTTCGCAGAACTTATCACCACTTGACATAAAATATATTTGTCACTGACTGTCATATATTAACAGAGTGTTAAGTCTAGGGGTTTTTGCCTGTTTTCTTCTCTGCTGTTTCCCAGAGTTTAAATGGAGCCGGCCACACGGTTTGCCCTAAAACAGCAAATGTAGGACTGCGCCCGATGAACAGCTCATGGCAACAAAAGAAAGTTAATAAGAAGACGTTCAGCAAAAGTTCTGAACTATAACAGGTGCTAAATTGCTTGTTTAAAAGAAATAATAAGTACATTGTCAGTTGAAGCAATAATTACTTTCCAAAAGTTTACAAAAATCCAAGCAAATTACAAGTATTCTAAATCACAGACAGGACCATGAAACTGGAGAACGGTCTCTCTTGAAATCAACAAAACTGACTGAGGAACATACATGGTAGGTTTACGAGAATACGGGTTTTAGAATTTTTATTTCACTTGTTAAATCGACAAACATTTCGCTCTCCCTTAATCTGTCCACAGATAAAGAAAGTTACCACTAGAAATATGTTAAAAAGAAGTCAATATTTCAATTCGTTAATATACTTACCATGATTATACAGTATTTTATTACCATGACTGCTTTTAGGATAAGTAAATAATGAGAATTGCAGAGCATAACGAGTATTTACCCACACCCTGTTTTTCTACATGAATAAACCTTAAGAGCTGTAATTTTCTCAAAAGAAAAATGATTTTCTTCAAATAATGAGACGATCCAGAAAGTACATTATATAAAATAGGCCACGGGAAATTTTGTGAACTGCAGTGTGGGTGTTCGAGGTGGCAAGCTGGCAGGCAGTAACCATATTTTGGAGCAGAGAAAATAAGAAAGAAAAAATTATTTACAACAGTTGCTTATGCCTTTACCTTTCAACGGTAGCATATTAAAAACAGAATTTTACCCACAATTGGGAAACTTGGTTTAATCCTTATATTGTCTATAATTTACTCCGCTCATTACATCAGTCATTAAAATATACTTTGACTCAAGGGATTAAAACATACAACACCTACATAAAGAAAGGATAATTTAGGGGGTCTGATCAAGATTAGCTGAGTTTTTGGTTTGTTTTATTTTTTGAGGCAGAGGCTAAAAAGATAGCAGGAAGCTGTGGGAGAAATAACAAAGAATTTAAATTACATGAGAAAGATATTACAGGCTCACACAGATAGATCTTTTTGAAAGGTTATCATTTGGTGATTTTGTTTTCTAGGCTGACATATTTAGTCATTTAATTTTATGAAAAGTCTCTAATCTCAGAATGCCTTTTAAGGAATCTAGTGAAAAAAGGTGCGTTCTTAAGGAAGGTGACACGGCACACTGTGTGTGCGCGTATGCGTGTGTTTGGGGGGCGGTAGGGGGCTGTTTTCTCCCCTGAGCTGGCCAACAACATGCTGAGACTCTTGGTTTTATAATTAAACAACTATGGTGATTCTGTTCTTTGGCAACTACTTTTAAAGTATAAGGCTCTTGCATAAACTGCACAAAGTCTAATGTAGCACATTTTCATGCAGAAATAAAACCTACGATATCAATACCAATACCCCATCGCCATTTTCCTGAAGCCATGATCCCACCGGAACTATTTCCTGCCTCTCAGGAAAATAATCCAAAATAAAAGTCTCATTATTTTTAAGAAAAGCCCCCTGTAACCAGGAATATTCTTAACCACAGAAACCCATCATCAGAAGCGCAGCGGCTGCCCGGGAACCACCGGCCATTGTTTTGCCGCGCATCTGCTTGTTCCGCCCCAACACAGCCCCCGACCTGCCCTCACCCATGCTTTCCTTCCGTATCATCCACTCCATTTTAATGGAGAATACAGAAGGTGAAAAATAAAATAACTCACTCTGCTCTTACTATTAAATAAAGACTGACCCAAAAATCACAATGAAAAAAGCAAATCCTTGCTCTGCATTGACATCCTAAGTCAGAGACTTGCAATAGAAGACTAAAACAAAAAACAAACATTAAAAAAACCGAACACGTGCTCATAGCACATAACTGAAGGGGTGCCTGTATCTCCTCCAGATACTATGGTCTTTTCTCTCTCTATGTTCCCCACACCCCAGCAATTTCCTTAAAGCTGGCACCCCCCAACTTCACAACCATGCATCTCTACTGCCCGGTCTCATCTTCTGTGTTTCCGGTCCCTGGTCTTGAGGAGCTGGGCTCCAATATTACAGTATCTCAAGGTTTAATAAACAAGCCATTTTTAACTTGAAGAAATAAAAGTTCAACCAGTTATGTTTTGTTTTTAAAATTTCCCAACCATCAGCTCAGTTTATATCCATTTAGCTAAATGGACAAAGATTCTAACCAGCCCCTGTTCAAAAGATGTAGGATGAAAAAAGAGATATGCTTAGCGCAGATCAATATCTCTGATACAGGCTGCCACATCTGAAGGCAAATACATACAAGAGAAATCCCATTTTATCAAATAAAATGAAGTGTATTAAAGAGCTCCGAAAATCTGAAAGATTACATAGGCCTCATTGTATTCTCTTTTATTATTTTCACGTTACAAACTAGTTCTTTAATTGAGCCAATGATTCCATTCCTTTGGCAAAATTAAATTTAACATTTCAACATAAAACAATGGATAATTTTTTTTTCCTGGGCCCATCCCCCACACTGAACAAGTTCCCTCAAGCAGTGCATAATTATCAACCTCCTCGATGCTGAGACTGATGATGATAGCTGGTATTATCCTGACTTAATAGCCATATAAATCCACGTACAATGTTTTATTTCATCTCCACACCCTGAAGAAGTATGTTATCAAAGCCACTTTATAGATGAAGATTCTGAGAGTGAAACAGGTTACCTGGTATTTCTCGAAAACAAAAAGCCACTAAGTAGGAGGTGCTGAAATGGGGTGTAGGCTGAGAAGCCCATAAAGCCTCCACAAACCTTAGCTGCGAGATGGGGGAGCGTGGATGGTAGGATTAAAGTACTTCGCATTCCAATGGCTACTTGGCAGCTAGCTTAATAGCTGTGTTAACAGCTGTGCTACAGCCTCAGGTAGGCATGTAGGTGGGCATGACTTTCAGATTGTATCCGGATGTAGCCAGGGGAAGCAGTTCCCCCTGGATCACTGAGTCACTCTTGCCCTGACTGGGGACGGCAGCCTAGAGAACGTAAACTGTATAGGAAACTGGCAAATGCAGCTCATTGTGGGAGGAGTCAGAGATGAGGTCACACAGGAGGCTCCATATCACGATTTAAACTAAGGCATGCAGCCACACGTGGAGTGAGGAAGAAGAGCCATGATGCAGTTGGTAGTGAGGGCAGATTCCAGCAGGCTGCCAGTAGTGAGAGAGGAGCCATTTGGGCGGAGTGAGCGTAGAGGAGGGGAACCATGATGTAGCTGGTAGTTGGGGGCTTTTGGTTTTTAGCCTTTTGGGGAGCAAGGGAAGTGCTGGGTCTCGTGGGAAAGAAGGGCTCTGAGCACTTAATGCCCCAAAGTTGCAATATTGTAAATAAAAACCTGTTTCTTCCAACACTGATTGGTGGGTCATGCACTAAGGTGCCATGTGAACAGGTCCCTGTCTGCTTGGTGACAGTGTGACATTTGAATCCATATCCACTTGTCTTTGATGCCATTAAATTTACCGGGAAGTCTCTGGGGGCTGAGGTCTCACATGTTTGATGCATTCCAGAATCATCTAAGCCCATCTCCCTAACATTCTGAGGTCTGAGGTTATAAACTATCTCAAGTAATTATAAAACGACCCAGAGAAAAGCATGTGGGAATTACTGTTTTCCAACATATCACATGTGAGCACATGAAAATCAACAACGAGAATAAATCAGCAAGTCAGCAGTCCTTTCCTCTGACAGAAGAAACAGGTGAGTTCTACTGGAAATTTCTTTCATTCCACACAACGATTAATTAAAAAAACAAAACAAAACAAAAACTATTGCATGCCTGCTCTGGACCATGTTATCAACAATGCTAGTGAAATGTTATTATTCATTTGACCGAGTTTCGTAAAACCTCAGGAGTGATATCCAAGAATGCACTGTATTTCAGCTACCTCTGCAGCATCTGAGACGGCAACACCAACATAAATCAGTTCTGGGAACTGAAACACCCAAACATGCCTTCATCCCTCAGAACCTACTGGATGAGACAATGACATGGGAACACTGCCACCTCTCCCCCAACTCCCTAAAACCACTCTGAACGGCTCCAGGTGTCTGTTTTCTTGCCTGAAAAGGTAAACTTCTGTACCAGGTGAATGTTAAAGTTCTAAGGAACGACACGCATCTATGTGTCTATAAATATTCCATCTCGTTAATATAGCATCCAGGCTGTTGGACTGACATTGGCTCTAGCTGATTTTCAGCGCAGGCTGGGAACGTCAGCCGTCTTGCTTTGTGGCCTGGCAAGGCTTGAAACCTGGAATTTCATCATCATCACTGCTTCCATTTGGCTACTTCCAAAGTAATATTCATTCAAAAACTATCTTTTGCATAATTAGTCTTAAATAGTTAGAGTATAAGTGATATATCTGTGAATGTACTTACTTTATATAACTTGTGCCTCTATTTAGACTAAAAATACTTACCCTTTTTTCTTTCTGGCATTATTCTTTTGGGAACCAAGTTCGGGGTCAAATCCAAATGATGTATAATATAATTTTTTAATGTACCCAACAGGAAAATAGCTGTCTCTGTCTTTAATTACATGCTATTGAATTTTTACAAATAGTTCTAAGAACGCCTGCCAAATTTCTACAATTTAAAGCAACTACATCAACAGAGAATAGACGGTTCGCAATTTATTATATATTATTTTTCGGGAACTACAGGAACACTGTAGTTCTAAGTTACGTTTTCATTTTAACGACAGAGAAACAGAAAAGCAGAAAATCTCAGCAAATGGACTCCCTACCCAAGGACATAAGCTAAGGATCTTGGCCTTGAGCTACTCTTCTCTCACTTCTATTTTCATTCCAACTCACGCCATACAGTCCACTTACACAAGGTAGGTACCTCTGCAAGGTACATTACAATTACCGATAATTTCCGGAACTACTAACCTCTAAGAAGAGGTACCAGGCAAGGAGGAGGTATGAGATACTACGGGTACATGTGCCTGATTTAGTCACCCTGTGTGTATCGCAGGTACCTACCACGTACCACAGCTGGGCACACAGTAAGTGCTCAGCATCCCCCAATAAAGGGATCTCTACAACAAGGCAGAGGAATGCGCTGACAGCCAGCAAGTGTGGGAATTTGCTAGTAAGCAACACTGAGGCAATGGATGGAAAACCATCACCAGAGCTTAAATGCAGGTATGGTTTCAATGTAGTTGCATGAGAGATGTATGTCTGACATTAATCATTCAGCTGAATTCTGAGGCTGACCCTAGGGCAGCCACTGAGCTGAAGTCCAAGTAGTTCTAGGATCGGAGGAATATCTCTGGCATTAAACTAGAGAAAGGGGCTTGACAGTAAACTCCCATCTGTGTGACTGTAATTTAAATCTGCAGGAAGTTTGCGTCCTGAGATTGGATATGCACAAAATCTAAAGAGCAGGCTATGGGGCCCCCTGCGCTGCGGGGGATATGGTGGTTCAAGGGCTACGTCAGAGGCCCACCGGAAGGAAATGATATTGCACAGTGGGCTCTGACAAAGGAAGATGGTGCGGGCAAAAGTGCCCGAGTGGCAGTGGGAGCACCAAAGAAGATCATTCTCGGGCACCATACCCCATCCTCTCGTTGTCACTAGCACACCAGGTCTCACCGTTGCTTCGGGTGGTATAACTGGGCTTGTAACCTTGATTTCTGCCCACGCTACTTTTCGGGCCACCTTCTTTTCTCTCCACCCCCATCACTGGAGTAAGGCCCGATCCACAGGCCCTTTACTGTTTCCTTACTTTCAGCACGTCTCCCACCAGCTTAGCCTGTTTACTTCCCTGTATGATTGCATCCGTCATCTGACCGCGCCCTGTAATGGAACTGGTGCAGTTCTTCCTTACTGTGGAACACAATCCACTATTAAGATGACTTAGTTTTAAGTGTCTTAAAGAGGTGCTTAGTTTATAAAAGAAACCAAGTACAAAAAACAAAAGTTGCTAAGGGTAACTCAGCTCAGAATCTGTCACTCACTCTAGTGGTTCTAAACAAAAGAAATGGTATGTCCACTTCCATCAAAAATCTTCTTAAAACAGGGAAGGAGAGTGAAATTGCATAATAAATGTTAAGGCCAGAAAGCCTCATGGGTGTATCGCAGTCTACCACCAGCCACACAGAAGCAGAGGCTGCTCGTGAGGAGGAAACAGCACGGGCTGGGAAACTGAGGGCAAGTAACGTGATGTCTCTGAGCCTCGACAACTGATTGGTGATCAAGAGAGAGAATACAAGGTCTTTCCAGAAGGTTTCTAGTCACGTAATATGAAAAGTAGAGATATTTATTGAAGAAGATACAAGAAACACTGCACATAGGACAATGACGCCTCAGTCTCCACTTCAAAGTAGGCACCTTGGAACCTCACACAGTTCGAGTCGCCATCAGCTGCCCCGTCAGATTTTCCTTAATCTCATCGACAGTCTGAAATCTCCTCCCTTTCAAAGGTGAATTTAGTTTTGGGAAAAGCCAGAAGTCTCAGGGCACCAAATCTGGGCTGTAAGGGAGCTGAGTCACCTGGCTGATTTGATGTTTCTCCAAAAAGAACTCTGCACCAGACGTCATGCATGAGTGGGTGCATTGTCATGATGAAGCTGCCAATCACCAGCTGCCCATAGCTGCGGCCTTCTGAATCATCCGAATAGTTTCCACGGAGGAATGTTCAAGCTTAACGCAAAATCTGATGCACATCCGTTGTTCTACTGGCTCAGTCATTTTGAATGTGACAGCCACCCAGTACACATGCTCACCTCAAGGGTACCTACTGCTCCCACTGACTAGTACAGTGAAGTCATCATTGCTCACACATGAGCATTCCCATCCATTCTCCTTGGCTGCCAGGTTACACTGATGTTGCGCAAACCTTTCTTGTTATGGTAACAACTACAAAAAAAAGCTGGACTTTTTCCAAACAGACCTCGTACCTTCCCCTGAAGGGTTGTGCTAGGGTTAAAATGGCAGAGTTTAACCATTTCATACACTATCAGGCTTATAATGGTCCCTCAACAGATGGTGGCTACTTAACAGGTGAGGGTATAGTGCTTCAGCCATACTATTTTCCCTGAACTCTTGTTCTTAATGTAATGACTGCTCATCTTCATTCGACTTAACTCACCAATACAAAGACTGCATTTTTAGACCTAGGCAAGCACACCTTACTGCTTCCTCCCCAAATTACAGCCAGTCCCCTAAAATCTTTCTGAAAACTCGAGGCTCTGGAGTATGGGAGGTGTTGACAGGGCTCTGGCTTGTTCCTCCAGCTCTAGATCTTGGTAAAGACTTGAGGGAAGACTTTTAAAGACCCATAGTGACAATCAAATATTGATTTACTCTGATTACCATCCTACTTCATTTTATGAAAAGAGAGGAAAATTCCTTTCTGGACCCTACATCCTTGGTGGCATTCTCCCAGGCCCCCATGCCTGATTCTTCCATAAAAATGTAAAACTCTTAGGATAATGAGCATGATTCCAGGCCCTGGTGAAACCCCACTACCAATCACTCCCAACTCTGGGGAACTTGAAATAACGCAAGCTTGACTCGGGAACGAGAGTATAAATACAAAACTGAGAGAGCCTGGCAATTTTCTAAAAGACTCAGACTAGAGATGACGAAGGGAATTAAGAGCACAAAGTGCTCTCCATAGGACCAACTTCTAGACTCCTCAGGCCTCTTTCTCACCTGTCTACCCTTCTGCAACACAGTGAGAAGGCAGGCAGTTGCAGGACGGTTGCAGGTCCTCGGAAGCTCCTATATTAGGAATTCTACTGATAAAATTCTACAGCTTCCGGACCTCTACATCCTAGGATACAAATCAGGAAAGACTCATAAATGCAGGTACAGGCACTACACAGGGCACAGGAAATCTCAGGTGGTGTGCTGGAATAAGTTCATGTTTCTTGGAAATGTTCTTTGGCAGGTAGAAACACAGCAAACACGGTCTCGCCCTGGGAGCTCCGAAAGCACGTAAACTCTGCGCAGGCCTACTGGAAAAATCTGTTCAGCTTAGCGAAACCTAACATTCCTCAAAATTCTTCGGCCATGGAACCCATCCCACTCCCTAACGCATTAATTTTTAAAGTTATCTGATACCTATGATGTGCCAGGTACTCCCATGGTAATCGAAGGGGAAATGGTTCTGGTCTTGATGGAACTTACATGTTTATTATTTATTCTCAAACAGAGCTGTTTGAGGGAACCAGTTAGCTCACTGGGTCTGTATCGGAGCATTTAACCTGATGGATCTCTTCAATCCACTAAATTCTCAGAAAACCTCGTAATCTTTATGGGACAAAAGTAGCAGCTACTCCCCACAAAAAATTTCTTCTCTGGAGAAAAACAGTCTGGCACAGCCTCTGTGGGGCCAGCGTGGCAAGTCAAAGCTCTGTACCCGATGCCAAAGGGCATCTATGCCGTTTGCATTTGCTGCTGTATCTACGGACAGTGTCTGACTCTCTGAAGAAATTTAATAAATGTTTTTGAATGACCGGTGGATGCAAAGGGCTCCCTCTAGCCCCCCAAATTCTGATAAAAATGACCACGGTCAAAATCCCATCTAGTCTCTGTGACCCACCTGGTTTTGGATTCCCTTCATTAAATGCTCACCTTCCTGTGCAAATATGCATTATATGCCAAGTTCAGACGTTGGTACTTCGGATGTGATAATGGTATGAGCTAATATTATTTGCAAATGTTCTAGGGCCCAAATATACCTTCCCAACTGAGGTTAATGTGTTGAAACACAACACCTTATAGAGGCGCAGCTGGCTCACGGCCTGAATACAACACTGCGATGAAGACCATTTCCTTACACCAGCCTGCAAATTCCTTTAAAATTTCATTGTTATGTATTTAAATTTTTCAGTCAGTAAAAAGGGGGAGGGAGGGTATTGGTTGGTCTACCTAATGCAGTACATTTGAAATTCTTAAATAAGCAAGACATCAAGAAGCAAAACGATCACTAATTATAAAACTGGACAGAGAGAAAAATCAAGAGATTGAGTCCATCTGCAGTTGCACACAAAGGAAACATGAATGACTTCCTGGCCGCAACATTCTTATCAACAGCAAGAAAAGACCCAAACGAAAGGAAAGGAGCATTAACTGTATTTTCAAATAAAATGGCCTGCTGAGCCTCCCTAGACAAAAGGAAGAGCGTCTTTAAAAGCGGAATTAATTTTCCCTGGATTCTGTAACACTTTATTTCTTACCTTGCCTTTACACATTCAAGTGGCATAGCATTTTAAAGAACTGTCATGGTAAACACAGTCTATTTTATTGCAGAGTGTTTCACAAGGTAAAAGAAATGCGAAGAGTTGAGAAAAGTATGCAGCCCCTGTTGCAGGCGTCTCAGCACTTCCGATCATTACGCGCACTCACAGAAAGGCAATGCCGGGCTTGAAAGCTGAACTGTGCATTATCGCTTTCTCAGAGCCCTGGGGCTATCCCTGCAAAGCACAGTGGTCCATTCTAAGCTCTGAATAGAGAAAAGGAAGAGATCATTAAATTATAATTTCCATGCACAATTGGTACAAGTATTTCCTACCAACAGGATTAATATGAAAGCCAAGATCCCAGAATAAAGCTGCTCTGCAGAGAGGATGGCAGTTTAGTGTCTTGTAAATTTGATTTCACTGAAAGCCCTGACACATCATAATAGTGAAATCCTATTTACTGTAGCAAGCAGGATGGATAATGCTATTTAATACCTGGTGTACTGCGTGCCATCATCTCATAGCTTTGTGCTCCATGTTCTCATCTTACCTTAAGGTTAATACTTCTTGACAGCCTACATGGTAAAGAGAGCCCCAAATTAAGTGCTGATCCCATGATTTGCAAATCTTTCCTCTAAAGTTAGGCACAGAAAAGCTGGCTCCAGTATAAGGGGATCATTTTAATGGGACACACTTTCAACAGCTTATCCCAGGGCGGGGAAAAATAAAAAATGGAAGTCTCATATCCCTAAAGCCAGATTAAAAAAGGATTTCAAGGTTACCCATTATAAAATTTAGAGAAGTTAACAAAAAACCAATGCATTCGGAGGACCTGTTAAATAATGAAGAATTAAGGATAAGACCCCTATTTCTACCATGCTGTATTGACTTTTCCCTCAGAGAATGAAATTTTTTTAAAAAAATAGCATTCTGCTTACTTCTTTTGGAATATCTGTAATAATAAACTCCCTTCAGGGAGGCAGGTAAAAGTATAAAAGCATTCAGTATTTGAACCTAAGTTATAAATAACTGTCAATTATATCAACAAAAGATATGGTGATACTGCGCATTATTCACTTCTCTGCGTAGCAGCTGACATCTAAGGGCATTTATCTGAAGTATCGTTATATGTTACTGATTTAAAAATTGAGAGCAGCTCAAGGTACATACTGCAAACCATTTTATTGACATCTCTGTCATGTGTAATGGTTTGCATTAAAATTAAAAGTGACATTGGCACCCCAGCTGGTGTAGCTCAGTGGTTTGAGCACTGGCCTGTGAACCAAAGGGTTGCTGGTTCGATTCCCATCAGGGCCAATGCCTGGGTTGTGGGCCAGGTCCCAAGTAGGGGCCGTGTGAGAGGCAACCACGCATTGATGATTGATGTTTCTCTCCCTCTCTTCTCCCTCCCTTCCCCTCTGTCTTAAAAAAAAAAAAAGGACATTGGCTTCTACTGTCTTGAGCATCCAAACTCCTGGACCAGAGAACCATGTCCTATAACTCTTGGTAACTACAGAGACTACAGGGAACCTGCCTTGATTTGAAGATGAATGAAGGAACCAATACAAAATTTTGAAGTGTCAAAAAACAACATCTCTCTAGGTTGACAAATGCAAACTAGCATAACCTACCAAGGCATACCTATCAAAAAGTTATGCTTTTAACCATATCGTGTTAAATTTGCTTTTATCGCACAGTATGGCCAAAGCATACAGAATAATTTAGTGTATATCAGTTACTCATATGATGAAGAATCACAGACAACTGCTTAGAAAGCACAAAGGGGAAAATATCCAAGGTATGTTTTTAATCCCATAAATTGAGTTTAAGTTATCTCCCTAGCCCAAAAAGGATTGTTTATATTTTAGTAGCTCACATGTCAGTGGTCTGTGATTGTATCCTTATTAATCCCTTGAAAAGGCTGACCCAGCTTCACTCAATGAAATATTTTACAATGACAGACTTTATGTGGTAGTAAAAATGCATAATAATTTCTTCCCATAAGGAGCACACTGAGCTGACACTAATCTGTTCTGTTGTCGTTTCTCTTTATTATCATTGTTGGCCTTATTTTTCCCCCAAGCTTTGCACAGAGGAATATAGAAACGAAGGTACTAATTGACAAGGAAGAAGTCAAGCAATCAAAAAAAGCCAGTTAATCATACAGATGAGCCTGACACTTTATGATGCAATAGAAGATATGCCACCTACCATAGGTAAAAGGCTTTTAAAAATTGCTTACTTGATGCAAGCATGACCTTAGAATTTAATTAGCAACTCTCTCCACAGGTGACACACTAATAAAGTACATTTCTTCCTAATGATAATTTATTTTTCACCATTCTCTTTGCATTGCTCTCTTTTGCCCAGCTTGTACACTTCCCGCTCCTTAATTGTACGGGACTGACTGCAGTGTGTATGCAAATTGCTGCTGAAATCGACAGAACCCTGTAAACGGAAAGCAATACATACCCCACTACCCTGTTGATCTGAAGACTGTTAACTGTATCTAACTAAGCTCTCTGATCTCCCTCAGCTCCTCAAGTCACCAGGGCTTTTAAAGCTCTCTTCATGCTGTGCCAAAACCCCACCATTCTTATGAATGCCAAGAGCAAAGTGGATGCAGTAAAGCAAATCAATTCAATTTCATAATTGAGAAGTTAGGCATGCAAGACACACTAATCATCAAAGAACTCATGTCTCCAAGATGTCCTGGGGAGAAAGGAGTCCTTCATCCTGGAGTTTCCCTGGGGAGTCTGGACTCTGCCCTCCTCCACTGCGGCCTTGGTTCTTTCTCTCACTTCCCTCCCACGGGACTGACAGGCTACTGGAAAACACACCTTTTCTTAAAGAACATGCAGGTAATCCAGACTCTGTTGAAATAACCATCAAAACAGTTTATCAAAAGAAACAAAGTTTGTGCTCCTTCTAAGGGTGGAATGGGATGACTGTCCTATAGCAACTATGAATGAATGAATGAATGAATGAATGAATGAATGAATGAATGAATGAATGACTGCCTCAAAAATATATTTAAGCTGCTCCAATGACTATAAATTTCTTACTTCAAAGTAAAAGAAGTACAACTAGATATCAAAATAACCCTTAGGAGTATCATGCCGTAGTTGCTAGGTAATATGGAGTTATCTGTTCCCTTTAGGTCTAATTTTCCCAGGAAGGACCAAATCCTGGGGAGAAAATTAAAGCATTTTGGATGCTTAACACTTTCAGGTTCTGAGGTGGCATTAATCAAATTATAACATCAGGACCTAAAAAGTTGTACTAGAAGCCACAAAGAGCTAACGTATCACCCAAAAAACTAACAAAACCATCAGCAAGATTTAACTTCTTAAGTGCAGAGCTGCCAAGCATTAAAGAAAGAACTGGAGAGTGGCGAAAAGCTCGGGCCGGACCCGGCTCAGGCCCAGACCAGGTCCTGGCTGGACACCCTCGGGCAGACCGCTGGAAGCCTTGGGGCCTGCCTCTAAACAACAAGGCTGGCGGCACAGGGTTGTCTGTGGGGATAAAATGACAATCTGTGCAAAGTGCCTGGCACAATGCGAACGCTCAATAAACGTTACTGTTAGCTACTAGGGTGATGGGGATGTTATAAATACCTATACAAAGTCAAACTTGATTTTCTCATGGATTTAAATTATTAATTTAAATGATTAGTGAAGATGCTAAACATTTTGTGCATATTTAAAAACTGTACACTAATTGTTTAGACATAACTTTATGGTATAAGCTTATTAGTAAATCTAGGATTTGTTCACGGTACTCTCACAATGTGTGAGTTGTGGAAAATACAGAAATAAGAAAATGACTTTTGCCCTCAAGGAGTTTACAAGATAAATACAGATACCTAATTTCAATTACCATAAAATATGGCATCAGAGAGAGAGATTTATTGGCAATTCCCTGAGGGACTTGGGGAAAGCTTCTTAAGACAGGCTCTCTGAAAGGTTCCTCTCATCAAATCATCAAGCAGGAATTAATACTCAAATATCTTTCAGTTAAGTTGCAGAAGGGTGGGATGGGCCAGATCGCTGGGAGCAGGCGAGGGACCGGGAGCTGCGCCAGAGCCAGCACCTCTCTCCCGAAAGGGAGGGGGGTTGCAGGAAGCCCAGGAGGCCACCAGGATTGAAACTGCAACTGAAACTGCATGACGGCCTCCCCACAAGTGGGGCTTATTTGTCAACAACATGAGTGCACTGCCCTGCAGCTGAGCAGCTCGTGGTGCAGCCCGCAAACAGCAGCAGCGGGAGCTGTGGCTGGGACGCTTCTGCCCCCTTCCGCAAAATGGCGGTCAGAAGACGGAAGGGCAAAGACACTGGGGGGCTGACAAACACAGTGGACATTAGCCCACATTGGTTGAAAGGCCGACCACTCTGTCCCGCATGCGGTTCTTGGCCAAGGCTTTAAAACAGAACATGTGCAGAAGTGCACGCTCTCCTCCTCGCCCCAGCTCAGGGTGGGTGCGGTGTGTGTTTGTGGGACCCTGTGGGCTCTGGCCATGACAGCAGCACACAGACACACGGGCCAGCAAGGTTCCTCAGCCCCACGGGCGCAAGCAGCTTTGGGCGCTGGGGCCCCACAGGTGGAGCTTCTTGCACAACTGGCAGGAGTGATCTGGCAGTGCACCCCAAACCCTGGAAGACAGAAAGCTGTGCAAGGCGGTAGCAGCTCTGGAACCCACAAGTGTGCACCCAGACGGAGAGAGTGGGAAAGCTGGAGAGATGCAGACCCGCTCGCGTAGCCACCATGGGCTCCCAAAGGACAGATAAGGAATGACGGGGCACTTCTGGGCATGGGTTTGGATTTCAGTCTTCTTGGGAACAAGGAGATTCCTGTGTATTGTGAAGAGAATGGCTTGGAGCAGGGGAGACCTCAGTTCCCCCAAATTGGGGACCCTTTTAATAAAAACCTCCTTCCATCCTCAATCACTTCCATGGTATGCCTGTGCATGACAGCAGGTGGTCGGACCCCAGGCTGCTCAGTTACAAGGTCACACATCTACACGCGATTCTAATGTTCTTAAAATATAAAAATTTACTCCACATCTATGACATTGTTGTTGGAAAAAGCTGACAACATTTACAATGAAATAAGGACATGAAAAACTTTTCAAATGTCTCTGACCTTCTTTCTCAGTAAAGAATACTGGAATACTGGTTCTAAGAGGTGTGAAATTGGTGTCCAGTTAAATTATACTTGTTACCCCTCACAAGTTAGAGAAAGGAGAAAATTACTCAAACACCTTGTGAACTAGCCAATATAAAATCCTGGGAGGAGAAAGCGCCATTCACAAAAGGGAATGCCTAACTGATAAAGGGTTTATTGAAATAAATCCAAGAGGCAAACCAAGAACTGAGTGTGCTTCACATGTTCAGTGGACTTGGGTTGATGTTCTCAAAAGAAATCCTCATCAGGTCAATGAAAATAAATAGTTCAAGTAGTAAGATTATGAGCCACAGAACAGTGATAATATATATACATTTACTGTGTTTGTTAATCTAGCTGATGAACGATGGTAAGGAGATCTTAGAAATCATCCTTGGAGTGATCCTTTAAAATACGTGATGTCCCCTCTCCATTAATAATATGCCACATGGTATCTGGTTTATGGTTTCATCATTTCATTTGGTTAAAATAGAACAAGATATGTATATATATCCACTTTTAAACCACAAGTAGCCTGAATTTCACAGTGAATTAGATGAGTCTTCATGTTATATTAAAATCAGTTTTGTTTCGTTTTGTTTTTTACATTATGCACTATTGGATTCAGCAGTTTTATGTCTTCTAACACAAAGTCTCGAGAATTCCTAATAGAAATGCTTAGACATTGTACTTTTCACTTTCAACATAATACAAGCAAAACCCTTTTTACATCTCTTGCATTAAGTCTACAAATTGCTTCCTCATTGGGGACTTAAATGTCTCTGAAATATTCCAAGATAAAATCCCAAACGGACAAAACTCAGGTTTCAGGAATGGCAATAACAAACAAAAACATGATTTTATAGAAATGGGCAGAAGACAGCAGGAAGTTGAATAATACCAAGGTAATTTTATGACTATTAATATCTTACACACAATGGAAAGCAAGCAAATATTCTTTAATGGCAGCAGCTTGTATTCGTCAAGTTCTTCCCAGTTTCCTAGGAGTTTTTAAATACTTCACCTTTTCTGGACCGCCCCACCCCCCCCCCAATAACTCACAAAGATGAGCAAGGAACAGAGTATTCTCCCCTCTTTACAGAACCAGAAACCACAGGGATTAAGTAAATTATCAGATAACTAGAAGACAGAGCCATGCCTTCTGACCTCCAGTCCAGCATTCTTTCTACCACATGTTATTAGATACAGAATCATTAAGTATTAACTAATAGTAATGTGATTATTCCACCTCAGGAGTCTTCTAAGTTCACTGGTGCTTCTCAGGGTTCAGTTAAAAATCCTAAGTAACTACTTTCCAGACTTCAAACAGGAAAAACCATATACATTTTGCCTATATAAGAAGACACTATCGTTGCAACAATTTGGTATCATCGCACTACTTCCACCTGACCTCCCACCACTTGTTCTAACCTGGGCTCAGACCACAGCCGGCTGCTGAGCAAGCCAGTTCAAGCTGCCAAGAACTCCTCATGCCAATCGGTAACTTATCTACATCACATCGGCGAACTCAGGCAAAATGGGTGAATGTTTTTCAGTGCCTTTTCTTGTGCCTAACGGTCAATGACAATCAAAAGATACAAATACAAAATGAGAAAAAATACAAATTTAAGCCTAGCAATACTTGATGGCAAAGCAAACTATGGCCAGCAGGGAAGAAAGCAGGTGCTGAGTAAGTTACCCCAAAACTTCCACTCCCATCCATCTCATTCAGCTAACAATGGCTAACCCGGGCAGGCAGAGTGCTCCAGGACAGGCGTACAACAAGCAGCGCTGCTGACTGAGTGGGTACTCTGTGCTAGACACTATGACAGGCGCTTTATGCGAGTGGTCCCAACCTTCTGTCACCACTGACCGGTTTTGTGGAAGCTGAGCTCCGCTCGCCCACAGCTTGCCCGCTGTGGATGGGGTGGGGGGAGAGGAGGCGGGTGCACTTCCTACCAGGCCACAGACCGGCACCAGGGGTTAATAATAAAGCAGGGATCCCTGCTTTATGAAATTTAGTTCATTTAACAAATTAATGGGGTAAGGACTACTATATCCTCATTTTATAGCTGAGGAAACTGGAGGACTCAGGAAGGTGCTCCAGGAGACATGGAAGGGAAATGCCGGTTCAGACCCCAGCCAGCTACGCCAGAGCCTGTGCCCCAAACCAGGGCCCTGCAGCCTACAACTCATGGGTGTCCAGCCCGCCACCTGACTCAGCTCAGCCCTAAGAGCCATGTTCCATTTCTAAACAGACTGCAGAGAAAAAAAATCAAAAGAAGACTGTTTTAAACTCCAGGGTCCTAAGTTGAAACACGGCCACAACTGTTCACTGACACAGTGGCTGTGGCCGCTTTCACATTACAATGGCAGAGCTAACTGCGACAGGAACCACACGTGGCCTGCAAAGCTGAAAATGTTCCCGATCTCTCCCTTTACTGAAAAACGTGCTGGTTCTGCTCTAAGCCATTTCACTTTATGCTTCCTTATCATCCCTACCTGGGTGTTTTCAAAAGTAACACACAATTAACATACCCCAAATCAAACTCCTCATTTCCTACACTGTACACATCCAGATCCGCACTGTAAGCCTTGCCCTGTGGAAAACCCATCCTATGTAAAAATCCGTCCTGTACATAAAAGCCATAGACCTAGAGTACCTGCGAGTACTTTCTTTCGCTCATGATCAAAGCCACCAGCGAATCTGGTCAGCTCTGCCTCTGAAATATCCAAACGCATTTCTTTCCCTCCACCACTCCGCACCCTGGCCCATGCCTTCGCCACCCCTTCTCTGGCTTGCTGCCATACCTCTTACTAGGACTCTTTTGCTTCATTCCTTGCTCAAGACAGCAGCCAGGATACTCTTCTGCCCACAAAACCTCTGGCCCTTCTACGCATGCCAACCATACTCCTGCGTGAGGGTCCTGGGGGTCCCGCATTACTGCAGGTCTCTTCCCAAATGCCAGCCTATTGTATTTGGATGGGCCCTGCCTCTCCATCTGACCCCGAACTTGCATGCCTAGGTCCTGGGACTGCCTCTCCCTTGCTTTATTGTTTGCTGTATGATCTCAACCTCCCATACAATATAAATACTGGAATTTAATTGAATTTTAGCTCCATGAGGGCAGAAGTTTAGTTCATTCTCCTCAAGAGTGTATCTCTGGCACTAGACCAGGGCCTGACATACATCAGGTAATTAAGTAAGTATCTGCTGAATGAATGAGAAAACAGGCTTTACATACAAGCAGCCCTCGGTTCAGTGACAGAGACAGGTGAATGTATTCGACATATAAATAACTGTATTGAATGGGGTTTAATAATGTATTTCTTATTTTACCTACTTTCCTATAAAACATCCTACTCTAAACAAATCGGGGGGGCGGGGGGGAGTGAGGGCACATGTCTCAACCAACTGGGAGAGAAAGCTAGCTTTGTGATATCGTGCTCTATGTATAAAACTATTCCAGACTAATCTACTTTGTTGTGCAGGAGGGCTGTTTACATGCTCAAAGTCCCATTCTTACCGTTGGTTTCAGCCTTAATTTCCTCCTTTGCATCTCGGTCAAATTCTAGTCCATGTTGACTACAGGTTCACCTCCTCCTCCTACTCCTACCTCTTCTCCCCAAGTCCCACTGTACTCAGCTCTTGCCTACCATGCTTGAAAGAGACATTCATTTCTTAGCCATGAATGCAGTGAAACTGAGTTTTCACAAAGAAAATACATCCTTCAAAACACTATCATTTCTAAGAACGTACTCAAGTTTAGTCAATGTTTGGGAGAGTTAAGTGCTCTAATAGAACTGTATACTTGAAATCGACATAATTTTATTAACCAATGTCACTCCAATAAATTCAATAAAAATTGTTTTAAAAAAGAAGGAAAAAAAAAGAAACTGTGAATGAAGGTGACGATGATGATGATGATAAGTTCTCCTCTGTGTGACCTAGAGACAGTGTAGTTCCTAAACACTGAAGGAAAAATAAGGGAGGTTTGTGAGTGCTAAAATGCAACGGCGAAACAATAATGCCACCGTGCTTAAAACTGTCATAGGAGAAATGACATTCCCTTTTGAGAATAATCCACCTGCTTGGCTTCTTCCCTTTCTGGTTACTTTTTAGCTAGGAAAAAGTTTCAATTTTAATTTATTGATTTTTAAATAAATCTATGGGACAGCTGCAGATGTGGTAGTAGAAGAGAACCAGTGACAAGCAACAGTCATACCCTCTCCTCCAGTCTAGCCAGCTGCTCTTTGTAGAACGCATCCTGTCTCTTTATCACGCGATCTTTCTCCTCCAGCAGCTTAGCCTAAAAAAAGAAATGAAGAATATACTATATTAGGAAAAAGCAAAAGCAAAGCAAAAGTCAAGTATAAATTACATTAGAAATAAATATAAAAAGCTGAAGACTTCTGCAAACTGTTAGGTCTCTGCCATAGGAAAACATTAATGAGATGAAGATTGCTGGATCTGAATGTAAGGAATGAGTCTACCTTGTTTTTTCTTTTTTTTACTGTAACAGCTGTGTCCTACTTTGTCCAAATGTATCACAATACAGCAGAGACGGTTTTATTTAACTTCTCTTTTGGAGAGTAATTTCCAGGATTAATATTTTGCACAATAAAACTTTGATTTTAATCTGGGCATAAGACACATGGTTATGAACCTTTCTTGAACAGCAAAAAAATGCCTATGTAACATTTTGCACAGAAACTTTATACTTGAGAACCCTTAAATTACCCAGGGAAACCTGAGTACAAATACATACATTGGTCTATTCTCTTTTTTATGATGAAGCTGTCTTTAGAGGGAGGGCAAAAAAATTACTATAAATGCTTATATAATTAAAAATTAAAAATAATGATGATAATGATGAAACTAATTTAAACATGTTTTCCCATTTCTAATTTACAAGATCTTATTTACGAAATAAAAACAATAAAATATTTTTGGTTCTTGAAAAGCATAATGATAAAGATAGTTATTTATTTTTTTATTAGTAAAATAATGTATTTTTGAAATTATTATATCTCGGTCATTGTTTAAGTGACCTCTCTCTCTCTGAGGGAACAGGCCTCCCTATATTACCCCAAGTTAGAAAAGTTTTTTAACATCTATTTTTTGTTCAGCGGGTGCTGAGTACACACCTGACCAGGAATTTTAAGGAATTAAGGAAAAATGTATTTTGGCCTTCCCATCTTTGGGCCAAGCACTCTTTCTTTTTTTTTTCTTTCTTTCTTTCTTTTCTTTCTTTCTTTCTTCCTTCCTTTCTTTCCTTTCTTTCTTTTCTTTTCTCTCTCTCCCTCCCTCTCTCTCTCTTTTCTTTCTTCCTTTCTTCCTTCCTTTCTTTGCTTTTCTTTTCTTTTCTTTCTTTTCTCTCTCTCTTTTCTTCTTTCTTTTTTTGCAAGGTCATCAAGTGTCACCTGCTCAACTTCTCTAAGGATGACTTCCATTATCTTGCTCAGTTTAAGCGAACCATTTGCACATCTGTAGGTCACAGTTTTGCTACTTACTTTGGCGTCAATGTCCTGCAGCATGTTAAAAAACAAACAAATAGTTATATAACAATGTAAGTACTGTTTTTTCCTAATGTCAGAAAGAAATCTGATGCATAATGTCTACTTAAAATGAAAACCGAAGAAGGCCTGGGGGGAGGCACACGGACTTGCTTAACTTAGAATACATTTAAATGTGACTAGGCTATTAGTTTGAATTGAAGATTTCAATGAGAAGTTCACATACTTGAAAGCATATGAATGAATAAAAACAAATACAATCTTAAGATTTGATAAAAACACATTCGTATGTAAGTACATAATCTATGGCTCCTTTGTACAACACAGAGAAAACCTGCCAGCCTGTCATAAATATTTTTTAAAGAGTAAATGGAGACAGATGTTTAACAAAGCTAAGTGTGAAGAAAATAAGCACGACTGTATATACGATCTAAAGAGAACAGACCTTTCTAAATTCAACACAGATATCTAAAAATAAATAAATGAAAAAGAGTGAACTTATGAGACCCATAAAATTTAAAAAATCATTAATCCAAATGAAAAGTAAATGACAAAAAGAAGAAAAGATAATGTAGCTGCGAAAGTTAATGTTACTAACATATAGGGCACTAAAAAAATAAGTCCTCTACCGCACCCCACAAATGGCAGACTGGTAAATCACACACACAAATACAAAAAATAAACACAGGAAAAATGAAAATTCAATCCCAGAAGAAATCAAAACATGAATATCAAAATAATAAAATACCAGTACAAAAATATAAAATAACCGTGGTAAGGATACAGAAAAGCAGGCTCTTCTATACACAGTCGGTCGGAATGTAAACTGGTATAACTACTTTTTAAATCAATTTGACAAAATGTCATAAGGCTTAAAAATGTATACATTCACTGAGATCTAAACACTATATCTCACTTCTCTGAGTTTCGTTTTACTACTACAAGAATATTGCTTGAACCTACTGAGGGCCACTCCAATCAACAAATTTAATTTTGAGGGGCTGATTACAACCTAAATAAAGGACATACAAAAATATCCTCATCTACATTTTCAGATGTAATCCTTGAAAATTTTAATGCAACATGCCAGAAAATCAGATATGGACACTAAAGCGGAACTACTCCCAAAGACCTGAAAACACCAAACTACAGTCTAACTTCACAAATCTTTCCTTAGATGGCCAGCAGAATCAACAGTCTGAGATCACTGGGGAGAATAACAAACAAGAAACGCGGCCACACCACTTTAATAGCACACCGCTCTGAAACAGTTAATGCGATGCTGGGAGGGAAAGTCACACAAGAGGAATCCTAAACCGTATATACGCCTGGCATACACTGACTAAGCTAATAGCTGCGGAGGATGGAGAGTCACACTCAACCCAAGGAAAGGCAGGAAACCACGTGCAAGGGAATAAACCTTCAATGTGTAACTCTAATAGATATAAGTGAACATGTAAAAACACAGTGGATCCCAACATTATTTATTGTTACAGTACAATCACTTCTTAGGGAAAAAATGAATATAAAAAGTTTTCCCCCCACCTCCTATTTGCTATTTCTCCCACTACAAGAAATGTGCGCATTAGTTTTCAGATCCTGTAAATTTGGGATGAAATGACTGGGCTTGAAAACATGACAGAAAGAGCTGACGTGATCATTATGGAGAACAGGACGTTCCACATGCAAGAGAAATGAAGAAAATAAGAAAAATCAAGTTTTCTTTAAGAAACCCAGCACAAACATGTTGGCAGCTAGATTCAAAATGAAGTATACATATATTTCCTTCCTTAAAGACCTGCTTCTTTTCAGAAAAAAAATTGAAAAGTTTATGTACTTAAACAACCTACTCTCTTCATTGTTGTTTTTTTTAAAGACTTTATTTATTTATTTTTAGAGAGAGAGGTGGAGAGAGGGAGAAAGAGAGGGAGAGGGACATCGATGGGAGAGAGAAACAATGATAGGTCACCTCTTGCACGTGCCCCAGCTGGGGACGGAACCTGTAGCCCATGCATGTGCCGTGACTGGGAATCGACCCAGAGACCCTTTGCTTTGTGGAACGACATCCAACCAACTGAGCCACACTGGTCAGGGCTCCTCTCTTCATTGCTGGTTTTACTGTTTTTATTTCAAAAACCACTTACTTTTGCCTATGCTTTCGTTTTTCAAGAGTATAAAAAGATATGCCTCAGTGGCAGAGGACATAATTTGAAAAATGCCTTTGAAAGTGTTTACAACAAAGGATAGAAAGGTCCACAGAAGAAAAAACAGGGATTATGGATACGGCATATTGTGCTAGTAGTAACTTTACCTTCTCTTGTACGCTCCTAGGAAAATCTTCATAGCAAAATCTTTTTGGCATGGTAGCTCAGCTCTGCTATGCCTGGTTGCTCCTCGGGACTAAGGTGTCTATAGTTCACGGTTCACAGCCTTTGGGGCCCAGCGACATCACAATCTCTTAGCTCGGGGGTATTTGTTACTTCACGCACCAAGAGCAAGGCATGTGAAGGAAACACTCGGCGCTATGGAAAAGGCTGTACATTTTAAATGACAGTTTTTTGAAATGTCAGTGTTCAATTTTAACAGCTCAAAGTAGAAAACAAAGCAGGAACCTGTTCAATTTTTCCATGGGATGATATTATGAAGCCAGAGATTACAAGGATTGAGAAAAGGCAAGAGGTGTAAATCAATACAAATAGGAAATCCTTATAATTCATTTCCTGTCATTCTAAATCTTGTAAAAAATTTGAAACACATATATAATGGACTGGGAAAAACTTAATCTTTCACAATAATATGGATAATCTGTGGCAGACAAAATAAATTTCTGTATCTATCTATCTACCCATCTATCTACACCTACCTACCTACCTACCTTACAACTCACAAAGGCAAACAAGAGCAAGGAAAAGAGCTTTATTCCTTGTCAATTGTGCATAAGGGACAATACATGGGACCTACTATAATTATATGCTAACATAAAACAGAGAACTGAAATATCCAAGGGGGCTGAACCATAAACTTGTAAGGTGATCTTACATTTAGAAGCTGTAGAACATGATCACTGTGAATATCAATTAGCCGTAACAAAATAATTAAAGTAGCCATGTATTCAATTAGCTAAATGCTAGACTTTTGTTATAAATGAGAAATTACTTAGGGTTCACTGAGCCTTTATCAAGTGGCATTAATAAACAAAGAATTATACTCAGAGCAGTTTTTCCAAACCACACCAGAATTTGATCTTCAAAAGGGTAACTCATCCAGGTGAACTTAAATGATGCCCGACCTATTGTCAAATTTAGTGTATTTTTCAGTAACTACTTAGAGGCAGGAGCATATGCTACAAGCAAACCCCAGCTTGAAGTGTTAAACCAAACTCTGTCCACTAACACAATAATGCCTGATGTAAGTTGAATACAGACTAAGACATGACAGAGAAACACCATTCTTTCAATAGAGTTCTTCATCCTAAATCTGGAACTCATACCCAAGCCCCCAGGATATGATCAAATCCACTTGTTTCTGTTTGTTTTATTTTCCCCCAAAGAGCTTTAAGAACCATGGTCTGCCTGTCAGTTTTTTCACTGATGACGTACTGGAACAGCCCACTGAGGATGTCCTCTGCCACATCTGGGGCACATCTAGAAAGCACCTACATGGCCTCTGTGACACCACTAGTACCATACACCTCTAAGACCTATGACAACCAAAAACGTTTCCAGACATTGCCAACTCTCCTCTGGGAAGCAAAGCTGCCCCCGGTTGAGAACCACTGGTTTAAGAGGCTTGTTGGTTGTCTCAGGACAACTACAAACATCCCCACCTGCCTCAGGTGAACCTTCCCTGCAAAGCAAGCACTTAAAAGAACGGAGAATGGTGCTTCATTGAGTTTTACAGAATGGGCTCTATGAATCACTCTGGACCTGCCTGCTAATAAATTTTCTTTCAGTAGATGTCTATATTATAGACATTGATTATATTATAGAATTGAGTTGGAGACTTGCTTGCATTATAACTTGGTACTAAGGTTGCCTTGTGAAGATAAAGTGCATAGAAGCAACAAGAGTTGCTCACATACATGTGAAGTGGTGCGTCACATTCCAATGAGAGAGGACACTGGGCATTTTAATTATTTTTAACCTCAGTAAGAAAAGTATAACTGACACATCAGTTCTATCTTTTCTATGGCTCCCTGTGAAAACAGACTCCATGCCACATAACATATTAGAATTCAAATCCAGGTAGTAGATGTTCAGTTCAGGCAGAACTGCTATTCAGTAGACATGAACTGGTACCGGTTGTCTAATGTTTCTTCTGCTTGGACAGTGACAATGACAGACCTGTTGTTAAATATTTTATATATCATTCCTGAAAACAGGCACACTGCGATTCCATTATAATGTACAAGTTTCACGTTACAAAGCAACATGATATTTCAACATGAAATATCACCATTAAAGGTGCTGAAACATATCACCTCATCAGCTCAGTTCTCTCCCAATATCCATTTAAAAAAACACACACACAAAAAATACGCATCATAATACCCAGCACATAAACATTAAATAAATGCTGAATCAAAAGTGAAACAAGCTGTGAGGGTTTCAGAGTTCGCAAGTGAGTAGCTTTATCTGCTGTAATGACACTAGCTTCAGCTACTACACCCTATGAAAGACACAAGTAATTGTAAACATGGATCCAGTGTTTGAGAAAAGACCACGTTGAATCAAATTCACCAATTAAAAATACAAAGTTCTAGAAGGCCGGGATCTATAAAATAAATAAGGACTATGTCGCAGATCATTAGTAAGCTTAGAAACTTGAAGACTAAGAATTATAATACAAGAGGAAAAAGCACTAAAAAGGGCTATATTTAGTAAAACTACCATCTGATTATATGGACTTAGGGCAGGATGGGACTTTAATTTTCAAATTCAGCCACAGAATGGACTGGTGTTATTACCACTGAATGTCCCTATTACACAGAAAACAGAGTGGTCTCAACCCCGGGCCGCAGCTGACACGGCACCAAGTAGAGAGCAGCACTACGCATTCAGAATTAGGTAACTTAAGGTGCAGTTACACTAAAATGTGTGTATCTTCTTATTCCATATTGTGGAGAATAACACTTTCATTTCCAGGCACTTATATATATAATCTGTTTTGTGATGGAGATTAAAAATCGGAGAGGTGCTTTTTAAACACAGAGATGCTAGCTAAACTGCCCTACCTGCGTGAAGGTATTTATATCACTAATCTGACAAATAAATTGAACATAGAGACAATTACTGTACCACTACTGAATTCCTTCTCTTTGTATTAGCTTGTATTTGTTCGATTTAAATTTAGATTTAATATTATTCACACTACTGGTACCAATTGGTCAGAGTCAGTCTCTTTTCTTGCAATCCATTTCACATTAAGAGCTAGGGGGAAAAAAATCCAGAGATCAACCCAGTTCATTTTGTGGGCAGTAAGTTAGGCTCCAAGTTCCTTGTTGAGTATGCGAATTTTTTAAGGTCACAGAGAGGGAGAATTCCAGGACCCCTGACTCTTGATAGCAGTGGACTTTCCATTACTCCCTCACCGTATTTCTTTTGACGCTGGCTTGACGTTAGGGGAAGACAATGTAAAAATGACTAATCAAACATTTGTAGTCATTTTCAACACTACTCAACATAAGAGAGATTTTTAAGGATTTAAAGATTTTAATTTAAAGATTTAAAGTTAATGTCAAGTATTCAAAAACTGCCTCCAGAACCAACTATGTACCATGTCAGTTCCGGCCCTCTGGGATGCAGGTGCTGAGGCAGAATCAGAAGTGCGAGAGGTCTATCGGGGGACGGACACCGGGCGGGAGAGGCGGAAATCAGAGCGCCTCGGACTGTGCTGCAGGCCTGGCGCCTCTGATGGGAGGTGGGGCAGGAAGGGGGCAACAGTGCGGATCTGGGAAAGCCTCGGTCAGGCTGATGGGGGGCCCCGAGCAAAGGCTGCCAGTCAGAGGAAACCTGGCTTCGATGGCTCCCACCGCTGGAGCAGCTCAAGGCCGTCGGCTAAGCGCAGCCTTCACAGCAAGTTCTCTCTCAAAGACAGGGCTGCAGGCACACTGCCGTGGCTGCCACGCAATCTGACTGGCTAATTAACACAAAACGAACAATGGTGACAACGAACTTTACTCAGGTCTTAAACTTCAGCTTCCAGTTTGAACAGAAAGTAAACCAGCAAGCCAAGAATAATGTTATATCTGTTTGTACACCTCAATTCCTATTAGAACTGTTGCACTTAGGTAGGATGGGCTGAGTAAATCCTACTGTACCTATGGAATACAACTTGAAACAAATCCTGTATAGCGGAAAAAGCAACAGGAAAGCCGTCAGACAAGTGAAGATGGAATTCCAGTGTGGCTGCGGACTCATGAAACTGGGCAAGTTACTTCACCTTTTAGGGTCTGCTTTCTTCTTTGTAAATTTAAGGAAATGAAGTAAATAACATCTAAGATCCCACTAACATTCAAATTTTATGCATTACATTTACCAAGCCATTTCTTCCTTCAATTAATCAGTCATTTAAAATCGACTCTATAGCTAGACCAGAGGAAATTCAGTAAATGTGTCTGTTCTGCTGCCAAATTGCTAGGACACAATAAGCACACATTAAACAGCATTTGGAAATAACCCCGTTGTGTGTGGCACCTGGTTGCCAGGCAGACACTCGTGGCAGCAGCGATGCTCTCTCTCTGCCCGATGTGGCCCCAGCGGTGGGCTTACAAGGACTGGAGGAGCAACAGGACTTTGCTCACCCTCTGTCGCGTTGCAATATTCACTGGGCCGGTTCCAGAACCTACCACCACCTGGCAGGTTCAAAGAAGTAAAACTGAGGGTGAAAGGGAAGACTTCCCAAAACAAGTTCAAGTTACTGTTGCTCACTAAATCACACTGGCTCTCAGTTTCTGCCCTAAAATGACTGAGTCCAGAGAATAACTGGGTTCACTCATCTCACTTGTGGTGCTTCAGGGAGGAGAGTTCGTGGCGCTGTATCACATGCAGAGTTAACACAAGTCCAAGTACTCGGGCTGAAGAGGGGAGAGAGGAAAATGTACAGAGTGTGCAGGGTCGCGCCCTCCCCCCAGGAAGCCTGCCTCCAGTCCCGAGCCCTCAGAGACGGAGCCTCTCTTCCCAGTGAGTGGAATCCTACTGGTTTGAGACACACAGTGTTTGTTCACCCACAAATCCTCAAATGAAAGCCAATAATTCATCTAGTGCTTGACTAAAGAAACCAACTAACCCAATAATGGAAGAAAAACTCCCAGTGCTGAACTCTTAAGAATAAACAGAAAGAAAGGAAAGAAGGAAAGAAAGGGGAAGGGGAAAGAAGGAAGGAAGGGAGGGAGGGAGGGAGGGAGGGAGGGAGGGAGGGAAAGATCTTTGTCTCAAATATTCATTTTATTTTTTTAAGCTTTCTGAAGTACTAATTGACAAATAAAATCCACGTGGTGATTTTAAAACTGAATCCTGAAGATACAACTCCACTGTATTCCAAGAAAAACTGAGTTTAGAAAAGTGTTAAAATGATGAAAACTAGTATTTTCTCAAACTCTCAGCAACGGTCACTTATAAGGAAGGTATGAAGGACCTGACCCTTTACCCCAAACCTGATAATGAGAGTATTTGAAAAAATCTTTAGCCTCCATTTAAAGCCTCCAGCTCACCTGACCCAGGAAATGAATTTAAGAGATGAGACTGTGGGATCACCTGGTGATAGACGGAAGCCCAGACGAGTAGGAAAGAAGTGTCAGAGAGGAGGAACAGAAAGAAGGAAAGTGTCAGAGAGGAGGGACGGAAAGGAGGAAACGCACCCGCGCCATGAATCATCCAGATGGAAGCAACAGGGCCCGCACCGCAGGGTGTGAATGAGCCGCTCAGGCAGGTCCTGGGCCCCGGCGGTTGAAAGGGGTGGGAGGACACTGTTGCCCGCCCACTGGAAGGGCCGGGCTGGCTTAGGCTTAGCTTTGTTCCTGTCGCTTGGTGCACAGGTGTCTTCCACAGGACCGCAATGAGGCAGACGACCCCGGAATCTCAAATTCTGGAGTCCCGTGGCACCAGAGGTTTGCTACCAAGAAACTCAAGAATGGATGCAATCAAAATGTCACCTTACACTTTTTTAACATCCTTTACCATTTTTAAAGTTCTAAAATTACATAATCACATTAGAAAGCCTCACTACACAGCAATGTGAAGTAGTAGTTTTGTATCCATCTGTTCTGTTTTTATTAATTTTTACAGTTAAAAAAAACACTTGCAGATAAAAGACTTGCCTAAAATCCGCAGCCGAAAAGCTGTCTCGTGAATACAGAATCCCCGACTCTCCCACTACAGCTCACCAGGAGGCCCTTCTCTATGTCTGGACCCAAGAACAAAAAGCCACTTGGCGATTTTGCTTTGGTTTTGCCTGCCGCTGCGCAGTCAGAGAATTACCCATTATTTGGCATGATGTCCTGTGTGCTTTCTGGTCACGACTATCATTTTAATTATATTTATCTTTCTGGCTTAAAAATCCTCCTCCTGTGAGTATGATTCCCATTCATCCATCATTTGATCAGATGCCAGAAAGCTCCCAGCAACTGTTCAGACTGAGGAGATAAGTGATCAGATTCTAGCCCAGAGGAAGGTGACCCCTCACCCCCAAAGCTTCTTAAACCAAGTGCAAGTATGTCGCATGTAAAATGATGTTCTTAACGACAAACCATTCATAACACTGGGTGCCACATTTCTCAGCTATCAAAAATACTCAAACGAAAGAAGAAAGAACTACATACATTTAAAAGAGATATATACCTTAGAACCCAAGGTCCTCAGGTGTTAAAGATCTAATCATGAAATAGCTCCACTCTCATAAAATCAGAAAGCTAGTTAGTCATGAGTTAAGAATAGAATGCAGGTCACCTTGATTCGCACTTAATGCTGGCATGCTAAGCACTAGCTCAGACACTCTTAAAAACCTTCTTGTAAATAAGAAGAAAAATCCAAAAATAAAAAGTCTTATTATTCAAACATAACATCACCACCTGCCCCACCCAAACACACGAGCACACGCATGCACTTGCATGGGCGATGGGTGACCATCTACAGAGCTTCTAAGAGGCAATTCCTTTCCGGCGGTGTTTGTTATCTGAGATGCCCACTGCGGAGGTGGACGAAGATATTACAGACCACAAGTCAAAAGGGTTGCATGAAGAAACCACATTCACTGAAAGTTATAGACATATATGTTAAGCATAAATGTCAAGATGTTGTAGCTGAAGTATAGTAAAGAAATATTTTGCTGAAAGTTCTGGCTTCAGCCTTTAAAAATTCACAATATTAGCCAGCTAGTTTATTGTTTTTAATGTTGAAGTTTTGTGATCCTTGCCATTTGTCACCTTGCACAGACTATTTCAGGCTACAGTAAAGAATGTTCCCTTTTTCTAACTGAACTACAGACAGCCCGTTTGCTTTGAAAAATGGCTACCACCTGCTACAAATCTGAAACTGAAAACACGCGGTATAATGACACTTAGCAAGTTAACACCCCACTCCACCACTTTCCTGAAAGAAGAGTATAAGTGATATTTTGTAGTCTCGAAAAAATTTTTTTTTAAGTTCTAAGAATTAGTTTATATTTTAGTGATAATAAACTGCAAGTGACCTATGAGGGTATTAAACCCAGACACCGTGCCCCTGCAGTGTGACAAGCCTGGTTTAGCGCTGAAGGAAATCCCTCCCAAGTCCCCCTGTCTTTTTCCTTTATTCTTTTTGTCTGGTGTCAGATGAATACAAGCAGTAATGACGGCATGATCAAGGAGGAGCTGACAACTGGCTGAATATTTGTAAAAGAAATGCTTAGCTGATCTTTGCAAGATGCTATCTTTTGTCCTGCTGGAGCTTTCTCTCACCTGAGGCAGGCTGCATCCTCAAGCAACATACAACTATTAATTGATCTATTCTCCAAATATGGGGTTGGCCAAAAAGTTCATTTAGTTTTTTCCGTATGATGGCTCTAGTAGTGCTTAGTCGTCTTTAACTTCATTTGAAACAATTTTGTTAGACTGTATTGTAACTGCTGTCATATCAGTGTGCATTTTTTAAAAAAACTTATCAAAATTGGTAAGTTTTTGTGCAGCCATTTTAATACTGAGGATGGAAGAAGATACACATTTTCGGTGTATTATACTTTATTATTTCAAGAAAGGTAAAAATGCAACTAAAACTCAAAAAAAGGTGTGTGTAGTGTATGGAGAAGGTGCTGTGACTGACTGAATATGTCAAAAGTGGTTTGCAAAGTTTCTCGGCACTACTGACATTTTGGCCAAGTAATTCTTTGCTGTGTACGTTGCGGATGTTTAGCAGCACCCCCGGCCTCTACCCACTGGAAGCCAACATCAGGAGAGAGCCGACACACTCAAAATATCCAAATCAATAAAGTTACTGGTGAAAATAAATGTCTTTTTATTTTATGGAAAAAACTTAACGGACTTTTTGGCCAACCCAATAGCTCCTGGGACACTTTGGAGAACTCTTCCAGTTTTGCTGGTAGAATGACCTGGCCACCAACTTAGCTCTAACTAAGTCTTAACAGTGACTTAAACAAACTACAAGTCACAGCAATCCAGAAGTGACTCCGGCGGCATTCTGAATGTATTTCCTGCCCAGAGAAAATACGCTAAATCACGTCTGAAGAACAAAATAAACTTACTGTATCTATTTACTCAAAAAGCACTCAATGAAACCTAGGTTATGAAGATCCCCTGACACTATACTAATACATGGTAGAATACAATCAATGACTAGCCAATTGCATCTCGCTCACTGACAATAAACTACCATCCGACAGCTACAATTTACAGACAGTTACATAAAGTTAGCAACTACCCATTCCTGCTTACAAATGCTATGTTTTAAAGGCACTTACAAATTGGGGTGGAGGGCAGTGCACAGAATGTATAAACAAACAACCATAATAAAAGATAATATACAGGGTCCAGCAGAAGTAATATCTGCTTGAGTGTGGTTGGCAGGGTAATAATATGGGTGTAATAATTTATAGTTTTAATTTGAACATTTCACCTAAAACATCATATGGTGTGTTTGAGTGTGACAATGTTATGTTACAGAATTACATGCTCATGATTTTGTAATAAAAAGGGCGTTATCTGTGCCAAGCCCTGTATAATAAGGACAATGAATGCTCAAGGAAAATAAAGAAAGTTGGTCAGCTGGACTGGAACTGGAACACGGGATGAGAAGGATTTAGATGAGAGGAGATATGGGCAAAGGCCACTGTAAGAACAGGGACGACCAACAGGGACAGAGCAGAGTCCGTGGAAGCGGGACTACTGGAAGAGGGCCAGAAAGGAATGGGAACGGGGCTGCGGGAAGACAGCGGTCTGCGGTCGGGACTTCACCCCACTGAGAAAATGATTTCTCATTTTTTCTTCCTCCAGGTAATTGGTAGCACTGTAGAAGGAAAAAAAAATCCCTTTTTCTGATTTAGCAAATATATATTCTTAGTTCTCTTAATCTTTGCTCAGATTGCTGCCTCGTCAATCTTTTAATTGCTTCTCTAATTTTTAATTTCCTAAGCATGGGAAGCAAAGGGTGCTAAGGACCCATACAAAAATAACAACATAAAATAAGATAAAACTGTGAAGCTTTGTGGTGATATATAAAAAAGTAATTTTTCCCAGGAGCAAAATGGTTTCCTCTGGTAAGTAAAAACTAACACTGTCATTCTGGAATCTCACAGAATTAACATATACGGATGATAGTCCAGTGACTACCTGAGCCTCCTTCTAAAAACAGACTTCTGAGTGTCTCTTGTCTACTGGTTATTTTTCTAATTATTTCTCCACAGTCTAGACAAACAGTATGTACTGAGTCCTGAATTTCACACACCTCTAACCTGTAACTCCACGGTCTCTTCTTCCACTCTGCATCCGGATGGGTTTATTGCCATCTGCGTCTACCGCTAAAGTGTTCTTTCGTGGAATTAGGAATAATAACTAAATCACTCAGGAAAGGATATAAACCTCTATAAGTGAAACTGTTGAGAAGCCTCTTTCTACTTAAATACATTGTTTCATGTCACTATTTTTTACTTTCCTAGAATGAAAAGAACAATAAAATCTAAGTATGTATATAATTTATTTTGAGTACACTCAAATGTTACAGGTTGCATCCAAGTTTATGATCTCACTGTTGTTTTTAAAACAGGAGTAAAATAAATATATGTAACTATAAACTCTGTACTTGCTTGGCTGGTCTATTTTCTGAGTCTGGGCAGAACCCAAAACTGCTCTATAGAACCCTACAGAGAAGACTAACCAACAGGCTTTCCTTATACCAGAACCAGTTTCTCTCTTTAAACTAAATCATTCCTCCTGAAATTGAATCTTTAAAAAAAAAAAAAGTAATCCCATACTTGGATGTAGCTAGAAAACAGCCAATTGTAATCCTCCATGTCATCTACACATACTAGGAGAAGGTAATCCCCTCAACCTTCTCCTCTTTTAACCAAATATCTGCATTATATAGTAAAATATTTCCTTATCCAACTTCTGACCGCAATGTGGATCTTTTCTATATGTTATTCCAACTCTACATCCCTCTCGGTTCATTTAAATTCCATGAACCTTAGTTTCTTTTGAGAATCAAATTAAATCGTATACCTAACAAGCATTTTTTAAGAAGTAAAAGCAATATACTTGTTCCAAGTAGGTTTGTGACCAAACAAAAGGACGAGAATGTAGTTAAAACCTAAGAACATCAAAACAGTTAAGACTTAAGCCAAGCTTTGTCTATATTTCCTGAACTAAAGCTAATTCACTCTTTGACAAGCTCAAGTTTTGATTCCCATAAAAACTGGCTTAGCAATTCATGACAAGATCTTAACATTCCACTATATTAAAAAAGATCTACTACATTCAGAAACCTTGAGGTGGCTGCTGACAGGGGCGTGGTATAGTTCAACAAGAACACTGAAACTCTCGGGTGCAGCATTTACTGTTTACTAGTTTTAGGGCCTTGACATCAGCTATCAAAGTCTTAGTTGCCCTATGACTAAAATGAAGATAACAGGATCCTCTTCAAATGGGCTTCTGTGAGGATTAAAATAAGAGACTTTATATAAAGCTCCGCCAAAGCGTGTGGCACATTTGGGAA
>PVJD01004823.1:0-127896 GCA_004026545.1 Mormoops blainvillei | reverse complement strand
TCCAACATTCCCTTCCCACCTCAGTAAGTGTATGGAATGTGTTCCGCTGCCCAGGACTTTTAAGGGCTTAGTTTCAGCCTCTCCTTTCTGTCCTCCCTGGAGTCAGAACTTGGAGGACTGAGTTACAGTCATGTGTCACTTACCTATGGGGATACATTCTCAGAAATACATCATTGGAAGATTTCGTCATTAGATGAACGTTATAGAGTGCGCTTAGCACAAAGATGCTGCGCAGCAAGGCCGTGGGGTGTAGCTTATTGATCCTAAGCTACAAACCTGAGCCGTATACTGTAGGCAGTTGTACCAAAATGTACACTTAAATACACTTAAATATTTAAGTGTATTTAAGCAGAGTATATTTGTACAGTAAAACTATGGTATAAAAGATTAAAAATAGTGCACTGTATAGGGCACTTACCATGCGTGAACGGAGCGTGTAGGACCGGAAGTTACCCTGGGTGAGTCACTGAGTGTTGCGTGAAGGCCGAGGACATCACGGTACACTACTGTAGACTTGGTGAACACTGCCCATGGCCTTCCCCCCTGCTCCCTTCCACAGGGTCAGAAATAGAACATCGAAGCTGCCGGTGCTGCTCCATGAATAGGGATGTGAGCTGGACTGACTGGGAATAATGGGAAACCCGCTGGGTAAGGCACAGATCGCTGTAATAGGGACTGTCAGGAGGGACTGAAAGGAGGCCTGAGGACCAGCAGGGATGAAAAGTCGGGGTGGAGGCCCTGGCCGGGTAGGTCAGTTGGTTTGAACAGCATCCTGATATGCCAGGGTTGCGGGTTCAATCCCCAGTCAGGGCACATAGAAGAATCGATCAGTGAATGCATAAGCTAGTGATTAATTCTCTCCTCCCCCCCCCCACCCCCCGTTCCTCTTTAGAATCAATAAGTTTAAACAAATTTTTTAAAGAAATCAGGATGGAGAGATGAACATGGGGTTGTCATGGCAATGTGGTTTTGGCTAGCCTATGTTGGTGCAGTGGTCAGATTAAGGAACTTTAAAAAAGGGTGTTTAACATGGAGAGGGTGTAGAACTAAAAACTCAGTATTTTGACATTGGAAATTTGGTTCCATTGATCCTATCTAGTACAAAAAGCTCTTTTTGACATTGAATCAATGGAAGAAACAAAACTTACCTGTGCTTTATATCATTACTACCTGAAAATATTTCCAAAGTATTGAGACAGGCTGGGTCCACAGGAGCACAGAGAGCTCTTACTAAAGTGACAGTGGCACCTACTCCCTGTTAGGGTAGCTCCTGTGGACCTGTGTCCTTGCATAGGACCTTAGGCCCCCCACAAAGAATGTGCAGCAGGGCACTCAGAATACCATCACGCTCGATCTGGGAGGGCTGCAGCACCCTCTGAATAGGGAGCGCCGGGGGACGGGCTCCTCTGTGCTGAACAGGTCAGTGACTGTGATCAGGAGTAATGTGTGCACTCAACATTGAGGTGCTTGCTGTGAGTGATAGGGAATCTATTGCCAAGCCCCACAGATACTGCTCCCGTCAGAGAAAAAAATTCCTCCTGAACTACATATCCCTCCATTTCTTACAGGAAATTCAGCTGCATTATCTTATGGGACCACTGTCACATGTGCCTCATTGACCAAAACATCGTTCAGTGGTGCGTGACTGTATTTTGTGGAAAGGAAGAGACAAGGAAAAGTAGCTGACAGTTACTGAGGAACTTCTCTGAGCCTGGCACCAAGGCTGTCAACATATTACCCCATTTAATCCGTACAACACTTAGAAAACATGGTATATAGAGACATGGAAGTGACTTGGTCAAGACCTCCAAACCTATTAGAGATCAAGCCAGGCTCTAGCCCAGGTGCCTCAGCTCGAACACCTGCTTGTCCACCACACCAGGCTGCCTTTTGCACACCTTGAGAGTCCAAGTAGCAACAGAGATCAAACGCAGCAACCCTGGGCCCCAAGAAAGCACTGATGTTCTCAAAGGAATCCCCAGTTCATCGCAGCTCCCTGAGAAGGTTTCCTGGCCTTACAGAAAGAACCCGGACCTTGGAGTCTGATAAACATGGGTCTAAATTCTGGCCTTACCAATTCCTAGCTATGTGATTTCAGTTAAATCTCTCAACCCCTGTGGTCCTCAGTGGGGATAACAGTTACTTCGCAGGATTGTGAAGATTGAAGATGATGGGTATAAAGTCCTTGTTCCTGTTTCATAGCAGATAGTCACTAAGAGCTGTCATGCCTGTGTTTAAGAAGACAGAAAAGCTAATGATACATTTTAGGAAAATGTCTATGATTAAGGGGAGTAAACTTCGGTCATCTTGAAAGTTTATTGATCCAGAACATTTCATTCCCCACTGATTATGAATAAAACTCATGTAGTGATATTAAACTAGTGATATTAAACGTAGTGATATTAAAAGGATTTAAAACTATCATGGTAGGAGGTGCACGTAACAAACACTATGCGTCCAGCACTCTTCTATATTGTTTGCATTAACTCATGTAGTCCTCACAACGACCCTTTTCGGAGGTGCTGATATTATTCCCATTTTAAAGGTGGGAAAGCAGAGGTTAAGGACCTTGCCTGAAGTCGCATGCAGCTATCAAGTGGTGAGGCCAAGATTCGAGCCCAGGCAGTCTGGCTCAGGAGCAAGGGCAAGGGCAAGCGTAAAGCCTTGGTGGTGGCATGAGATCGAAATGCGCTTTGGGAAAGTGTTTCATAAATGGCTGTATGCATTCTAAGAGCTTGTGTGGCAGATTGGGGCTGGGGTTACGCTACAGACACTTGTCTGGCTGCTTGGGTTGACGTCCAGCTCTGCCACTGACCTAGCCTCTGTGATCTTGAGCAAATTACTTAATCCTTTGCCTCACTTTCTCAGCTACAGAAATTGGGATTGCAAAAGGAGAGACTGGATAAGAGTATTTCCGAGGATGAAACACATGTAAAGTGTTACCATGATGCCGAACGTAGTTTTAAACAAATGATGGTGATAATGAAGATGATGAAGAAAAAAAGGGGGAAGAACAGGAAACAAGCTTTGAAGTTTGAGAACCCTGGGACCAAATCCCACCTCGTAATCGGATCTCAGAAACATTTCTAAACTGACTCAAATATTCTCAAAACGGGGTGGTTGTCCAGATTAGAGGTAGTGCATATAAAGGCCCCCGGCACAGTGCCTACCACTGAACAGAAACAATAAATCTTAGTTCCCTTTTCACATACTCAACACAGCACCTGCTATCTGCAGCCGACACAGACGGGAGACAGAAGTCTGAAGAGTGAGACTAATACAGTCACTAATAACTAACATAAGGATAAAAAAATGTAGTGCTGAATGCCGTGAAGAAGATAAAAATGTAACCTCCAATGGAAAAAATATATATAATAAAGATTACATGTTTAAGAAAAAACTTTAAAATGTAACCTCCAAAGAGGAAGTGTGTTGGCTGTGGGCCCACAGGCAGGATGGGACTTTAATCCCACCTGGGGTGAGACTGGGCTGTGGGCCTTTCGGAGACCAGGCTTCTGAGGCCCTGTGGTATTCATGCCTGTGACCTGGCTTTCTGCAGTGCCCAGTGCTGTCAAGCTGGACAAGGCTCTGTGGGCTGAGGGTTTTGGGCCCATGGGTGCACTGTAACCAGAATTTCCAGATCTGGAAGCTCTAGCTTTGTGGTCAGATAGGCAGCATTCTCAGGCCCTTATTGATTCAAGACTATGATGTGAGTGCTCAGAGAAAGGGGGAAAGGTATTTTCCCTGCTACCTACCAAGGAAAAGTGAGATACTGCCCGGATGATCCTTGAGGCTTCTGCCCTCTGCTTTGCGCAGGCCTCCCACTCGTTGCTCAGCTTGCCCGCAGGCCACAGACAGGGCCTGGGGAAGAACCAGATGGCGCAGACAGACGTGGGTGTGAGGCTGGCGCAGCTTGGTCTTGGGGGAATCAGTTAACCTCTCTGAACCTCAGTTTCATCAACTGTAAAGACGGGTATTTCATAAGATGAAATTAAATAAGAATTTGGGCAAGCGCCTGGCTTAGGGCACATTAGAAAATGTCTCCTACTTGTCACAATCAGTCACCATTTATTAGACGCATGATTTGTATCTAGGATACAGACTCAGCCCCAAAAGGAGACAGGAACGGTCCTTTAGCCACCCTGCCTGCTCCTGCCTGGGGTTCATCCCCTATTTGCCCTCACTGAGGGGCGTCTCCAGGGGTCCCTCAACCCACCCTTTACACTAGGCCGGAGTGAGCCTTCTCACAGGGCTCCTCAAGGTGCTCTGCTCCTTGTCTTTAACTGCGCCTCCCACGGCCGCCCGCTGGTCTGCACTGCCAGGGCTCGCCTGCTCCGGAGCTGATTCTTCTACTTGTTGGTAGTTGTATGAAATGAGAATTGTAAACGCATATAACCTAAGACAAAATGTGGGATTTCAAAGAAAGTTTGTATCGGAGACTGGTTATGGCTTGTTCTCTGACCGCCACCTCCCACGGTGGGGGTTGGGGGGGGGCCTCTGTGAACAGAGCCACGACCCAGTGTCTGGGGAGCAGCCTCCACTCTGTGCCCCGCCTGCCCCTGCCACTCCTGCTCCGTATCCGGCACCTGCAGCAGCCCGGAGACCCTGACTCTACTCCGGTGCAGCCCTGGCAAGGCAAGTTCTGCACTTAGGCAGCAGGGAAAGCATTGGCGACACCATCGTTCATCTGTATTGGGGGACAAGGCCTAGACAGGAAGCGGAGAGGTCTGGGTAGTCCTGGCGCTTCTACCATTGACCCTCTGTGACCTTGAGCAAATCCCTGGTGGTCCTGGGTCTCAGTTTCTTCTTGTGACTAATGATGGGTCCTGATGGCTCTGGACGAAAGTGGTCTAGCCCTGGGCCCCCAGGTCTGCTCGTGCGAGGCGACACCCACTCCCTTGCCATCAGGAAGGCGCCGGCAGGGCTGGGGCGGAGCCTCGGGCCCGACCCCGCCCGCCCCGTCCAGGTGCAGCCACCAGAGCGCCGCGAGCGCAACTGCCGCCACGAGGGGCCGCCCGCGCCCCCCGCCGAGAGCCCAGCCTTCGTCCATGGCCTTTCTGACTGCCTGGAAGGGAGCGGCCTCTGCGAAAAGCGACCACAGGTACCACGCGGGGCTGGGACTCGGTGAGAGGCACCGAAAGGACCGAGGGGCGGCTGGGGAACAAACGACGACGGGAGGGACAGCTGAGGCGGCACAGCTGGAGGCAGGGGTGTGGGGGCTGCTGGGCTCGGGTAACGGCCTGAGGGCCCCGGGAGGGGCAGTCCGGCCCCTCTCACACCTCCACATGCCCCCTGTTTGCGTGTTACGGCCCCCATCCCGCTCCTGCTCCAGCACAGCTTTCCCTGCACAACCTGTAGGCCACCTGCAAGGGCAACTCCAGTGAGCTGGACTTCGGGTGGGCTGGGAGTCGGGTTCGGCCGGCAGCGGCCCCGCTCGGGGGTGCCCTTCACGCCCCTGGTCCTCCCCAGGGAAGCATGAGTGGAGAGGTGACAGGCGAGAGCAGGCACACTATCCCCCTGAAGGACTGTCCACATCTGGGGGTAGCAGTGTGGGGGGAAATCCTGGGTCCCAGTTCTGGTCCATGGTGGAAGTATAAGCACCACAGGTCCTCCAAGGTCAACCTGTCTGTGATGTGTCAGTGCCTCCTCTGTGTCACCTCCACCTCCCCAGTTGTTCCCACCTCCTGGATGAGTTGGTATCTCTAGATGTGTTTTCATGAAAGAGGGAAGAGGAGGCAGCCCTGACCTCTCTTCTGAGCTGTCTTGATCCCCACTTCCTTTCCTTTACATATTTAACTGGCTTGGAGAAGGACAGTCTGACTGCCCTCCACCAATGCCTCCACCTGACTATCCTATGAGCACCTCAGACTTGGCAAGCCCTGAATCAAATTTTGTACTGGCCCCCGCCCCCGCCCCCAAACCTGTTTCTCCTCCTGTTTTCCCATCTCAGAAAATGGCACAGTCATCCACCCAGTTGCCCAAGCCTGGAACCTGGGAGTCAGCCCTCTCCTCCCTCGCCGCCACCCCAGTCTCCGAGTTCTGCTGGTTTTATCTCCTGGATGTCTCTCAAAGCTGTTCGTTTCCCATGGACTCTCGCAATAGCCCCTAACTTTCCAAGTTCCTTCAGTCTCCTCTTTTCCATGCATCCTTCAGACTGGTCTCTTCTAAAACACAAACAAGACCATGTTACTTTTCTGCTTTAAAACGCTTCCATGGCTCTCTGTCACCCGAAGGTTAAAGTTCAAGGGTCTCAAGGTGGGAGGCTGTGGCTTGCCCAGGCCTGTTTGCCATCACTCCCTGGCCCTCACGCTGTCCACCAACACCAGCTGGCTTTGTAGGGCTCTCACAGCCGTGCCAGGCTGCCGGGGCTGCCACTGCCTGGAGTGCCATCCTCTACTCCTGATGTTCACCCCACAAGACTCAACTTCGGTAACATCTTTTAGAGAGGCTTTCTGACTCTGCCCCTGAGTCAGGCTCAGGGGCATTCAGGGCTCCAGCATCTTTGCTTCCCTCTCATGGCTCTCATTCATTCTTTCAACAAACATTGTTGAGCATGCACCATGTTCAGGCGATTGTACTAGGTGCTGTAGATATGCTGTTACTTGACACATACAAGTCCCTATTCTCGAGAGACCATGTTCTAGTAGGAAAGACAGTAAACTAGTAGGCAAATAAATAAGCACCAGATAGATGCTGTGTAAGGCTTAAAATGGGATGACGTGATAAACAATACAATCTACCCTGCCCAGAGCATTCCTGGCAGAGAGGACAGCTCAAGTCAAAGCCTGAGGTGCGCCGGAAGAGCGGAAAAAGGGGATGGGTTGTTGAGGGTCAGTGCCTGATGGGATCCTGGTGGCAGGCTGCCAGGAACAAACGGGGATCTCATAGTGTGTTGGGTCGCCACTAGAGGGCGTTAGGGAGGGGGTTTACATATTTAAGGATGACTCTGCTGCACCCTGGAGGAAGGAATTTGTGCACAGACCATTTCAACACTGAGTCACAGTCACCCTTTTCTGTCCCCCAACTACACATGGAGAGAGGACAGTGTTCATCTGCCCCCGTGTCCCAGGAGCCCCGCACAAAATGGGGCTTATAGGATGCATCAGCTTTCACAAGGACATAGGGGAATGATTTTTGAGGAGGGTGAGCTCCCCTGGCTAGGGTGGTGAGGAGAGACTACGTCCAGAGGATTTCTTGCCCAAGGCCTGTCCTGTCTGTAAGAATCCAGTTGTGCTCTGTCCTATAGGCACCGGGGGGCCTCGTGGGCTTCAGATGTGTCTGTACTGCTGATGTCACAGTGTGGTTGGAGGCAGGGAGACCAGAGGGGAGGCTGGTGTGATGATCCAGGACAGATGCTGCGGTGTGGATTAGTAGAACAGAGAGAATGGTGGAGGGGAAAGAAACTGAGAAGGAAGAACTGAGAAGTGGCAAATGGACAAGCTGGGAGGCGAGATCCAGAATCACTAGTGATGAGAGGGAGGCGAGAGGCAGTGAGGAGGAGGGGGAAAAGGGGGGGACCCTGGCCAAGTAGAGTCTACTACATCCCTCCAAGGGCCTATACAGGGAGCATGCATGAGGGCCTGAACACATGTGCCTTTATACTTCAGGGAACTTGCTGGTTTCAAATACTTAGAAAATTATTTGCTCCCAGCTGCCCCCACCAGGACTCACGCCTGAGGCACAAACCCAGGTCTCCATTCTCCCAGCTTAGGACCCGTGACTTCTCCACCTCACTCCTCACCCACCGTGCTACCTTGCCTCCCACAGCCTGGCCAAAGGGTGGAGAGCTTGGGAGAGTGTTCAGACCCTGCTCTGCCACTTATTTTTTGGCTCTCTGACCTTGATTCAGTTACTTGACCGGTGAGAATCTCAGTTTACTCAGCTGAAAAATAATAGCTACTCAAGAGTGGGAAGACCTGGTGAAGTCATTTTGGTAAAGGACCTAATAGAGAGCCACTGGGACATATTCGGTCAGTGTTTTATAAATGTGAGTTCACTTCCTTCTTGTTTTGGTACAAGACAACCTTCCTTCAGAGTTATTTGTATTGAACAGAGGGGATTTTGAGAGGTTTGGGAGCCAGTTGCGGGGTTTCTGGCTCCAGGATTAGGTAGTGTGAGCTGAAGGTTATTGGCATCAATTTAACACCAACAGGAATCCCCAAATTGGGGCGCGGTGAAAAAAGAAACTTTATTCAGTGCAAACAGCTCAATTGTGATACAGCATCATCCCGAAAATAGTATGACTCTCAGGTGGCCCTTTGACCAGGTAGGTCTGGGGCCAGGGCCCACTCTGGCTAGACAGCTCTGCTGTGCTCCTGCACTGGTCGCTCTGTGCTGGTCAGCTCTGCCCTGCACTGGTCGGTTCCACTCTGCTCCAGTGAGACTCCAGCCGAGGGAAAAGCAGTCGTTAACCGTCGGTGAAAAGGACAAGTGTGCTCTCAGAGCCATGGGTGAGCTGGCTTATATAGAAAGAAATCCCCACCCCCTGGCCCATGATTGGTTCCTCCTCATGCAAATGAGGACTCCAAATTCTTAGCGTTTGATTGATCCAAAAGGCACCATCCTGCTTTGTCAGAATGGAGCCACTCTGATTGGCCGGTGAAGAAGCTGATGAGGCTATAGCTGCATAGCTCTGATTGGATGGGAAAAGCCTTAGTCCTGCTGGTTGACAGGACTCTGGGAACTCGTAATAAAAAACGGCTGGCTCAGGTGGCAGAAACAAGTGGAGGCTGGCAGTTCAGCGCAGGCTTCCCCCTGAGGTGCAGTTCGCACGAAAGGCCTCTGTGTAGAAATGGCTGCTAGGCTCTGTTTTTAAAATTTGAGCCCATTTAGCCACAGGGCCACATTCTAAGTAGGTGTCTTCTTACTCAGGGTCCATAGTAGTTGGAAACTGTTAGAAGAAGGAAATGACAACCATGCATCTTACTCAATGTGGACCACCACTTACTTGACCTTCAGGTAGGGCCCTTTCCCAGCCCTACCAGAAGCCCCCACTTACGGCTGCTTCTGTAGGAGTTAGCACCAGGAATAAAGGGGGAAGTGCGGGCAAGCAGATTGCTTGTGAGAGAGAAATTACATGGTGGAGCTGCCCCGGCGGGGAGGGCCCTCTCCGCGAATGGAGGACTGCTGGGGCTGCTGTCCACAGAACTGTTGCTCTTGGTTTGAGCCTGAGCTCAAGGAGCTCTCCGATTCCTCCAGGTAGGGAGTTTCTATTGTAGTTTGGTGACTGGAATCCTTGGGCAGCTTTGGTGTCTCTTCCTTGGGACTGGACCTGGACTCGACGCCAATGCTGAATCTCAGATCCTTGGAGTTGATTACCAGACTTACTCTTTTAATTCCAAGATTCTACGATGTTGAAGCTTCTGATCCCAGGATTCTGATAACCCCTGTTGCCTCTTAAGAGTACCTTAGGAACCAGGGAAGAGTAATAGAAGATTTTTATGATTCTATGGCCCTTCTCCAAGCCCCTCAGCCATCCTGGAAGGAGCATCCCTGAAGAACTTCTGCTTCTGGGAGGGCCAAGTGTATGTCTTCCACCATCTTCTTCCCTGAAGAGAAGAGGAAATTTCTCCCATAACCCAAAATTCCAAGCTTTGCTTTCCTTTTCTAAGATCAGTCCTTCTCTGGTGAATAGCAATGTAGAAATCTATTCCTTTTAGGTAAAATAATTCCTCCACCTTATAAATGGCTAGTTTTGCCCCATGTCCGTCAACAGGACAATTACATTAGGACTTACGACACTGGGTGGGACGTTAGGTGCCCTATCCAGGTAGACCTGTGCAGATACTTCATTCCATTTGATTCCCATGTTTTCCCGTGGGGTGAAGTTTATCCCTGCCTGTTCCCTTCCACAGCCTCAGGGTTTCCTCTTACCGCCTGGAACAGCCGGCTCTGGCAAGCACCCACCCCCTCTAAGAATTCATGAACACCCTCCCCCGACAGAGCGTCTAAGTCTCAGATTGAAGGTGACTGCTGCCTTTCCAAGGAAATGGATGGGTAGGTATTTCCTTTACACGTAGGTGACAGAAGGGCACATCCAAGCACTGGCGCTGAGCACAGGCCAGTCAAAGGGGAACGACATGTCCACAGGCTCAGTGCACAGCACTGCACTCAAACTGTAACCCTCCTGCTTGCTTGCCGCTTCTCCCTCAGCCCCAGCTCCTCTCCCAGAGACCCTCTGAACTGGGCCCTTGCCTCTAGAAGTCCCCCATCCCCGGCCACCCCACTGTCTCAGCGATCTGTAATAACATGGGGATCTGCCCTTGGTGGTACCCTGACTTGACACGCATCGTCCCCTTCAATCCACGACAACTGTGACTGGGGGGCCTTATCTCTCACTCTAATGGATGAGGAAATTGAGGCCTCCTCATGCTTTCTCAAATGCATAGACAAGGAGGATTTTTTAGTATTAATTTTGTATTCTGCTTTTTAAAAGTATTTTCCCACCTTTTAGAAAACTCATTTATGTAGCAATCATTTACTGAGCACCTGTGTGCCAGGCACTGTTCTGGGAACTGGAAACAGAACAACAACAACAAAAAAATCCCTGCCCATGTGGGATGTAGAATTTAATGGGGAGAGACAGAGAATAAATGAATTGGCAAAATATATGGGATGTCAGATATCAAGTGCTATGGAAGAAATAATGCAGAGGAAAGGAATTCAAAGTATGAGGGCAAGAGTTCCATTTTAAATAGAATGGCCAGGGAAGGCCTCGCAGAGAAGGTGAAATTTGAGCAGGGATCTGAAGGAGGTGAGGGGGTACTCGTGGGAGTGTTTGGGGGAAGAGCATTTCAGGCAGAGAGAATAGCATGTGCAAAGGGCCTGAGGTGGGAGTGTGCTGTCTATTTAGAGAAGAGCAAGGAGGCCAGTCTTGCCGAATAAGAGAGAAAAGGGAGGTGATATCAGAGAGAGGTCTGGGGTACAGGTCATGCAGGGCCTCATGGCCACGTGAAGACTTGAGCTTTTGTACTAAGAACCATAGGGTGCAGCGTTTTGAACAGAAGAGTGACATGATCCGACCAGATGGGTCTGGTACTGTGGGGAGAATGGACAGTAAGGGAGCAGGGGCAGGAGCAGAGAAACTAGTCAGGAGACAGTGCAGTAATCCAGGCAAATAAATGATCTATAAACACAATTTAAATATCTGCAAGTAGTTCACCCTACAACATCACTATAATCCATTGAACTAATTCCTTATTGGCGGGCATTTCGGTTATTTCCAGCTGTGTCTCTATTATAGAAAACACTCTGATGAATACCTTTGTACTATAAATCTTTGTGTCAGACATGTTTCTGTCTAGGTGTTACTGGGTCATCTTTCTAAGGCTTTCTATCCATAATTCCAGTTGCCCTGAGAAAGAGGGTGCCACTTCCTGCTGCCACTAGCATACACATCTGCCCTGAATGTATATAATAGGTGTCCAAAGGGTGTTGCTCTGTCCTCGTGGTCCTGGCCAGGTCTGGGTACACATCTTAGGGGATATCCCTCTTTTTTGGATAGCCTTGCATGGTCCCAAAGCTCTTTTGAGTCTATTTACTTATTTAATGCTCACGACAGTCCCGTTGTCCCTGCTCTATAGGTCAAGAGACTAAAGCTCAAAGAATAACGGTAAGGCCTTATTCCAAGTGCTTTATGGATATTACATCATTTAATCCTTGCCACAACCCAGTGAGGTGGGTGCCATCCATATCCCCATTTCAGAGATAACATCACTGGTTCAGGGTGTCAGAGCAGGGGTGTAAGCCCTGGCTTGCAAACCTGCTCTCCAAACCACTCCCTGCCGTGCCTCTAGCTAGTACGGTGTCTTGCTTGGGACTGCACAGGTAGATGTGGTGGGCCAGGAGCCTTCTGGTTCTGGAGCCCAAGTTCTAACCCAGGACAAGATGCTACTCAATGCCAGAAACCCTTCATTAGAGCTCTGCCTCTTTCTTCCAGTCAAAACTGTTCTTGGTCCCTTGTGTCTGACTGGCGCTTCTTCCTTAAACCCACCCTTGGCAGCCCCTGGAGACCAGACTTTGGTGGAAGAGCTCAGGTCCCAGAATGGAGAACATCAGAGCCCAGAGGGCCCTTGAACTCCTGGTCCAGTCTTTGTCCCTCTTTATATTGAACAGGAAGAAGGAAACTAAGGGCCAGCAGGGGGCAGTAACTTGCCCAAGGTTTCTTATCTACGGGAGTCAGAGTCTGTGGGGTTGGAGGAGGCTGGCCTAAAGAGAAGGCTAGGTGCTCCCCAAGGGTGCCTCTCCAGGGAATGTTTAAGAGTTGTGACTGTTACAGACATCTTCAAGGGCCCTTTGTTGACGAGCCTGTTTATTTGTGAATTATTAATGAGACCAAGCCTGTAACCTGCTGGGTGGGACTCACTCACTTTAAGACAACCCTGTTTTACAGTCACCAGCTCCGCGGGGGTGGGAGGGCTCCGGGAGTTCTGGGCTGCTAGAGACAGTGGGGGTGGCAGCACAGAGGTGGGGATAACGGTGGTTCATGCCAGGGAAAGCCCTGGAGGAAGGGACTGGGGCGGGGGAGGGGACGGGAGGTTACATAATGCTCAGTAAGCTTCACAGTATCCCTGGGAGGTTGGGATATTTGTCCCAGGTTTACAGGTGGGAAGACTGAGGTTCAGAGAGGGAGAGGCAGGGCTGACTTCACAGCTTAACCTCTCTACAATGGCACCACTTTTCACATGCTCATACCCCCATTTCTGTGACCCCCGTTTCCACATACTTGGTAAATAGTCAAGACCTGAGTTTTTGTCTGGGCTCAAGCCCCACTTGGTCTAAGCCTCCTGTAGGACGGGAGATAAAGTTACTATAGAGCTTTCTGGAGCATTCCGAGGAGGTTTCACTAAATGCATGTTTATTGAGGACCTTCTGAAGCTGAGAGATGGTACAGGTGCAAGCAGTCCATGCAGGGGCCTTAGGGCCATCAAAAAGTGATGATGGCGGTGAGCCCAGTGGTTTGTTTTTGTGGGCTGGGGAGCAAATGAGGGAGGAAAGCAGTCCTCATATCTCCCAGGCACAAAACACCAGGAAATGGGTCCCCTGGCAGGGGAGGAAGGGACTCAGGACACTCTCCTGGTCCCCCGGGCTTGGCTGTCAGCCCAAGCTGGGGCTGGGCAGGTGACCTGAGCAGGTGACCTCATCTGGGTTGGGAGGTGGAAATAATGGTGACTCACAGGCTCCTTCCTCAGGGTTGGGACTGGGCCAGCGTTCCTGGGGGCTGGGAACTGCTGGGGCGGAGCCCTCCTGAGGGGTGGGCTGCTCCGATGCTTGGACTCACCAGGTGAGTGGCCCTAGTATCACTGTCACTGTGGTGGTGTGGGGAGAGTTACAGCTCCCAAGGCAGCTCGGCTGCTCATCTCGCTGAGCCTCAGCTGTCATCTGTAAAAGGGGGGGACAGTAGCATCTGCCGTCCCACCACTGCCGCCCTCGCCAGGGTCCCTGCACAGCACCGTGCCACATGCCGGGCACGGCCCTGCACGTTTTACATTCAGGGATCTTGACCCTCACAGTGCCCTTCTGCGGTACGCAGTGTCATTATTTCCGTTTTACTGATGAAGCAACTGAGGCTCAGAGAGGCGGTTAAAGGTGAGCATTAATTGAGACATTCTTTGTTACGCACTTACCATGTGTGACACATAATAAGCCTTCGATGAATGTCAGTCATTATTATAGTCATTACCTCAGAGTGAAGTGGTCAAGTGCTGGACCCAATAATAATGGTTAGTGATTCGTCAGGCACTGACCCAGAGGTGTCTGACCAGCCCCGAGTCTCCAGAAGCTCCCAGTCTGATGGCAGAGACAATCACAGCCAGACCTCGCTCCACCACCACCGCACGCAGTCAGTGCCGGCCCGGGGCGAGTGGGGAAGGTCAGAGGGGGTCAGGGTAGCGTGTGCCCAGGAAGCCCCTGAACCAGCCAGGGAGGGGCAGCTTCTGAACCAGAACCCATTGGGCAAGTAGGAGTTTTGGAATATAGCAGGTTCTTAAAAAATGGTCATTGAATACAGTAAAGGTTTACCTTGAAGTTCGTGTATTATAAAGAACCTCTCACTCACCTGGTCCCTCCCAAGGCTCTGGAGGAAACCTTTCCATTGTAAACTTTCTGGATTGACCCATGGTTAAATGAATGAATAATAGTGACAGGGAGGAAGGTGTGTTCCAGGCAGAGGGAAAAGCATGTGCAAATGCCTAGAGATTTGAAAGTGCATGGCATGTGATAGGGCCACCCCCCCCCCAGCCACATCACCCAGGCCCCTCTTACACACGTTGCTGATCTTCTCACCAGCTTGGTAAACTCCAGCTGTCCCCAGTATGCCTTTGCCCACCTCCATGCTTTCATCCAAGCTGTTCTCCCATCTGTCGCACCCTTTCCATGCCTTTACTGTATATAAATAGTCTAAACTTCAGGGGTCAACTCTGTGCCCACTTTCTCCAGGAAGCCACCCAGTGCCCACCAGCCTGTGTAGCACTTTCCCTTGTCTGGGTTTCTGTAGCCAATGGCGGATGTCATCATAGCCTGCTCCTTGCAGTTAATTACCTTTTCATGCCTGTGTCTGAGAATCCCAGAGGGGCATAGAAACTTGCAAGTGAGCATCTAGCCTCTGCTCACTTGTAGGCAGAGTAAGAGCTCACTACCTTTGCAAATAGCCTGTTCAGATTTAAACAGCAGCCCCCTAAACCTCTCCCCTCTGCCGCCAGCCTCTGTTGGCCTGGCTCTCCCTGGATCTAGTCCAACCCCATAGCTGCTTCTGCAAGCTCCTCCTTTTCCTCTTCTGACATCCTAGAGCTCAGGGCTGATCCACTGGTGCTAGAGTCCCTCCTCCTTGTGTCCCCTGCTTGTGTGAAGGGACAGCTCTAATGGCAGCCACGTGGTCTGATGAGTCATGGCTTTAAGAGCATCTGGGGCCTGGGGGTGGTGGCTGGTTAACTCCTCATGGACCAGTGGTTCTTTCTGCCAGGAGACCAGGTGGGCTTCAGCCCTGGCCCTAGACATATATCCTGGGGCTGTGCACACAGTGGGCATCTGAGGAGTGTTATGGGTGACCGCCACACAGGCACCGGGGATTCAGGGGAGAAGGCGCCAAGGGGGCAAGAGGCAAGAATGAGAACTTTGTAGTCAGGAGGGCCGGTTCCTATCACAACTTGCCATTTATTAGGTGAGTGGCCTTGAGCTAGTTACTGCAACGCTGTGCCTCAGTTTCCCCATCTTTAAAATGGCAGCTATGGGGATTATTTGAGAAAGCAAGTGTGCCTCTTGGCTAGCAGAGAGCGCCAAACCGCATTACTTTCCGCCTTCTTGTCTCGTCAACACAGTCCCCAGTGGGCAAGTGGGTGGGATTAAAATCCAGGCCTGATTCTGGAGGCCGGACTTTATCTCTGCATGAATGCCCCACACCAATGAATGCAATGGGATGATGAAGGGCTCAGGTCCTGGAGCTGCGAGGCTGGAGCTGTGGAGGAGGGGGGAGTGACAGGTCTAGGAGAAGAACTTTCTGTCTCCAAATAGGTGGGGCTGTGTAAGGAAGGAGTGAGCTCTCAGTCCCTGGGGGGCTGCGCACAGAGGGTACCCGGACATGGGCCGTGTGCGCCCGGCGCTGTCACCTGTCCGAGTCGGGGGTGCGGGGGTGGGGGCGCACTCAGCAGGCGTGCCGCGGCCCCACTGCGCGGGTGGGCAGCCCGAGGCCCGGCCCGGCCCCGCCGCCTTCCCCGCCCCCGGCGCGCCCCTCCCCGGCCGCCGCCTCCGTGGCTCGGCCGTACAGCGCCCGGCTGGGGTTCCGGCGGCAGCACCTGGGCCGCAGCTGGCGTCCGGCGGGGGCACGCTGCCTGCCCCCCTCCGCGATGACCACGGCCGGCGCCCCGGGCGCCCTGCCCGCCGGGTAAGTGCGCGGCGGGGATGGCTTTGTGGGGGGGCGCGGGCCGGTCTGGGCCCGGGGCGTGGGGCGGGCGCCGGGCCGGCCTCCCCCGCGCCACCTGCCCCGCGGCCCGCACTGCGGCTTCCAGCCCCTGCCAGGCGGCACCGCGCCCCCGCCCCGTCCGCCTCTGGGTGCTGCCGCTGCCGGGAGCGGGGTGGGGGGCTGCGGAAGCTCGCACTAGGAGGCTGGAGGCGCGGGAGATCCTGGGTCGACACTCCCCTCTGGGTCCCAACTTTCTCATCCGTAGTAACAGGCCATTACTACGTTCAAAGCCGCCTTCCTCTCCCGGTGGCGTTTACACCTGTGGGTGGACTCCTTATCACCTCCATTACAGAGGAGGAAACTGAGGCATAGCTCTTAAGTAACTTGTCTTAGGCTACCTGGGAGGTGAGAGGTGAGTCTGGGGTTTGAACCCAGCTCCATTTAATGCCAGAGCCCCCACCCGCAGGGCACACTACCTCATCTTCGGGGATATTTGGAGGAGTTAAAAGGATAAAAAATGAACCGGCTGAGCCCATTGGGTGCAGCAGGAACCGGGGTAGTAAAGGTAGTATTGTCACTTTCAGTGTGACTTTCCTGCCCACCCCACTGAGAAAGCCTGTAGGACCCCTACTCTGCCCCTGGAGCAGTGACAGCTACTAACTGCTGGGAGATGAGCAGTTCTGCATTTCCTAGGCCCCAGCCGGGATGGGCCACTGCTGGGAGCCGGGACTGCTGGAAGGTTGCTGGGTGGAGATCCGGCCCGGTGAGCTGGGGAGGGTGCCGCCCTGCCAGGAGCCTCACCACCAGGGACAATATTTGCCAAGGACCTCAGGGCTAACACATTAACAGGGAGGTAACAAGGCTGGTGCCAGCCGTCAGCCGGAGTCCTCCACAGGGCTTGTGTGTGTTCCTCGTTGAGGGCTTGGAAGTTGGGTGGCTGGAGGACGCTCAAGACTGCGGGAGGGCTGACTGGGGAGTCTTGACTTTTTGTTGTATGACTTTGGCCAAGTCCTTTATCCTCCCTAGATTTCTTTCTCTTTCTTTATTTTCCTTACTTCCTCCCTCCCTCCCTTTCTTTCTTTCTTGAAATTATTGGGGTGGTATTGGTTAATAAAATTATATAGGTTTCAGGTGTACAAGTCTATAATACATCATCTGTATATTGTATCGTGTGTTCACCACCCCAAGTAAAGTCTCCTTCTGTCACCATTTATTTTCCCTTCCCCTTCCCCTATCTCCCCCACCCCACTTTCCCTCTGATAATCACCATATGTTGTCTATGAGGTTTTTTGGTGTTTCTTTTTTCTTAATCCCTTCACCCTTTTCACCCAGCCCCCCCAACCTCTCCCTTTTGACAGCTGTCAGTCTGTTCTCTGTATCTATGAGTCTGTTTCTATTTTGTTTGTTAGCTTATTTTGTTCATTAGATTCCACATATAAGTGAAATCGTATGGTATTTGTCTTTCTCTGACTGGACTATTTCATTTAGCATAATACTCTCCAGGTCTATACTACCCAAAGCAATCTATAAATTCAATGTAATTTCTATCAAGATATCAATGGTGTATTTCACAGAACTAGAACAAATATACCAAAAATTTACATGGAACCACCAAAGACCTTAAATAACCATAGTAGTCTTGGAGGAATCATGCTACCTGATATCAAACTATACTATAAGGCCATAGTAATAAAAACAGCATGGTACTGGCATAAAAACAGACATATAGATCAATGGAACAGAATAGAGATCTCAGAAATAAACCCACACCTTTACAGTCAATTAATGCTTGACAAAGGAGGCAAGAACATACAATAGGATACAGTATATTCAATAAGTGGTGTTGGGAAAATTGGGCAGATATCAGCAAAAAAATGAAACTAGACCATTTTCTTACACCAGACACAAGAATAAAATCAAAATGGATTAAAGACTTAAATATTAGATTTGAAACCATAAAATCCTAGAAAAAACATAGCCAGTAAAATCTCAGACATTTCTCGTAGCAATATTTTGTAATATATCTCCTTGGGCAAGAGAAACAAAAGAAAAAAGTAAACAAATGGGACTACATTAAACTAAAAAGCTTTTGCACAGCGAAGGAAGCCATCAACAAAATGGAATGCCAACTCAATGAGAGAACACATTTGCCAATGATAAATCTGATAAGGGGTTAATATCCAAAATTTATTTTTAAAAAAGTCATACAACTCAGTGCCCAAAAGATAAATAATCCCATTGAAAAATGGGTAAAGAACCTGAATAGACACTTCTCCAAAGAGGACATACAGATGGCCAACAGAAATATGAAAAGATACTCAATGTCACTAATCATCAGAGAAATGCAAATTAAAATCACAGTGAGTATCACCTCACTCACACCTGTCAGAATGGCTATCATCAATAAATCAACAAACAACAAGTGTTGGCAAGGATGTGGAGAAAAGGGAACCCTCATGCACTGTTGGTGGGAATACAGATTGGTACAGCCACTGTGGAAAGCAGTGTGGAGTTAACTCAAAAGATTAAAGACAGAACTGTCTTTAATCCAGCGATTCCACTTCCAGGAACATATCCGAAGAAGTCTGAAACAGTAATTCGAAAGCATATATACAACCTTATGTTAAGTCTCCCTACGCTTCTTGTCACTCCTTTGGAAAATACAGGTAGGCTGGGCCGGCTGCCCTCTTCCTGCTCTGGACTGGTCTTTATAAATCTAGAGCCTGGTTAGGTCTCTTCTGCCCAGCCTAGATTAAGTACAACCCCTGGGTCCAGAAAAGTGGTTTCCAGATCAGAAGGCAGGTGGACCAGGGCACTTATCAAAGAATTCTGAACTCCCAGACTAGAAGCCACATTCATCCCTCTTCCTTGCACACTCACATCCTAGCCAGTACCCTCTCTATAACTCCAGGCTCCTCTGACCCCCTGCGGGCCTCCAGGTCAGAGATCTCACTCCTCTAGCCCTGGTGGGTCTTCCTCATGCTGAACCATACCTGCCTTCCGGGTCCTACTTTTCTTTGAGGCCATAAAGGTCTATCTGCTTCTGCCCCTTCCCCTGGGCAGTGACATCCTGGTGGGGTCTGCGCAGAGGAGGAGCAAAGCAGTGCCACCTTCACTATAGATGCCCATTCAGTAACTCAACAAACACCTCTGAGGCTGTTCTGGGCCTGGCCCTGTGTATGAAGGTCAGTGGCGAACAAACAAAGCTTTCAGTCTGTACCACTTTGAAAATCATGAAATAATAACTTCCAGCTAAGATGAAGATGTAGGTAGCTACACTTCACTTCCTCACACAATGAAAAAAAAAAGATAACAACTAATTTAAAAATAAAACAACCAGAACTGCCAGAAAATCGAACTGTATAGAAGTCCAACAGCCAAGGAGTTAAAGAAGAAACATTCATCCAGACTGGTAGGAAGGGTGGAGACGGGCAGTTGGGGCAGAGAGGATGTGTGATGAGGCGGCAGCTGGTGGACCAGGTGGTCCCACATTTGTGTGCAGGTAAACCAGATGGAACAACTGCGGAGGGAGACAGACTGTGCAACTGAGGGTTCCAGCACCAGGAAATAAAGCCTCAAAGCCTCTGGCTATAAAAACCTGTGGGGGTTGTGGCTGCAGGAGAAACTGCCGGTCTCACAGGAGAGTCCATTGGAGGGCCCCACAGAGTCCTAGAATGTACAAAAGCCCACTCACCCAGGAATCAGCATCAGGGCAGCACCAAAAAGGCATGATTCACTTGTGGGAAGTGGGGAAGTGACTGAAAGTGGGGCGAGAGCTGAGCAAGTGGCATTGTCCCTCTCTGACCCCTTCCCCACATACAGAGCCACAACATAGGAAAGTGGGTTGTCCCCCTCCCCCAGTGAATACCCAAGGCTCCACCCCTTACAATGTAACAGGTGCACAGAGACAAAGAAATATGACCCAAATGAAAGAACAGGTCAAAACTCCAGAAAAAGAACTAAGCAACAAGTAGATAGCCAACCTATCAGATGCAGAGTTCAAAACACTGGTAATCAGGGTACTCACAGAAATGACTGGGTATGGCTGCAAAATAAAGGAAGATGTGAAGGCTAGACAAAGTGAAATAAAGCAAAATATATAGGGAACTAACAGTGAAGGGAAGGAAACTGGGACTCAAATCAACAGTTTTGAACAGAAGGAGAAAATGAACATTCAACCAGAACAGAATGAAGACATAAGAACCCAAAAACATGAGGAGAGACTGAGGAACCTCTGGGACAACTTTAAATGCTCCAACATCCAAATCATAGGGGTGCCAGAAGGAGAAGAGGAAGAGCAAGACATTGAAAACTTATTTGAAAAAATAATGAAAGAAAACTTCCCCAATCTGGTGAAGGAAAAAGACATACAAGTCCGGGCATCTCAGAGAGTCACAAAAAAGTTGGACCCAAAGAGGAACACACCAAGACACATTATAATTAAGTTACCCAAGATTAAAGATAAACAGAGAATCTTAAAAGCAGCAAGAGAAAAGGAGAGAGTTACCTACAAAGGAATTCCCATAAGACTGTCAGCTGATTTCTCAAAAGAAACCTTGAAGGCAAGAAGGGTCTGGAAAGAAGTATTCAAAGTCATGAAAAGCAAGGGCCAACATCTAAGATTACTCTATCCATCAAAGCTATCATTTAGAATGGAAGGGCAGATAAAGTGCTTCCCAGACAAGGTAAAGTTAAAGGAATTCATATCATTACCAAGCCCTTATTATATGAAATGTTAAAGGGATTTATCTAAGAAAAAGATGATCAAAATTATGAACAGTAAAATGGCAACCAACTCACAACTATCAACAACTGAACCTAAACAAACAAAAACAAACTAAGGAAACAACTAGAACAGGAACAGAATCACAGAAATGGAGATCACATGGAGGGTTATCAGTAGGGAGGGGAAAGGGTGAGAATGGGGAAAAGGTACAGGGAATAAGAAGCCTAATTGGTAGGGACAAAATAGACAGGGAGAGGTTAAGAATAGTATAGGAAATGGAGAAGCCAAAGAACTTAATGTACAACCCATGGACATGAACTAAAAGGGGGGATTGCTGGAGGGAATAGGGGTACTGGGTGGAGGGGAATGAAGGCGAGAAAAAAAATGGGATAACTGAAACAGCATAATCAATAAAATATACTTAAACAAAATCATGAAATGCATACTTACCTGGCGGGGCAGATACCATGATCACGAAGGTGGCTTTCCCAGGGCGAGGCTTATCCATTGCACTCTGGATGTGCTGACCCCCTGCGATTTCCCCAAATGTGGGAAACTCGACTGCATCATTTGTGGTAGTGGGGGACTGCATTTGTGCTCTCCCTTAGCCAAAAGAAAAAAAATCATGAAATATTTTAAGCCTTCAGAAAAATATAGCACATAGTAAAGGGAACTCCACGCCCTTGCCACCCAGCCTTTCCCGATAATGACACTGTGCCCCATTTCATAGCTGTCGAAGCCTCTTGTGGACCCGCCCCCCTCCCCCCCACAGAGATAATGCCTTCTGAATCTTGGTTTCATCCTTTTCTTTTTTTAAACCTGTTTTTGTTCTTTTGCTGAGTGTGTAAGTCTAAAAAAATATGTGGTCTGTTCTTGCTTTAAAGTTTTTATACAACTGGAGTCACAGAGCAGGAATCATTCTGCATTTTGCTTTTTCTCACTCTGCTTCAGGTTTCTGAGATTGCGCCTTCTAGGACCTTGTGGCCCTGGTCCCCACTTGCCCTGACATATGATCCGCCACTTGATGTGCCCCCCGCCCCCACATTTGCTTACTTATCCAGCCTCCTTGATAAGTATTGAGGTGGCTCCTGTGTCTTGCTAGTGAAACAATGAATGAATTCCCATACGATTGTCCTTTGCAGCACATGAGCGTCCTTCTAGTTGCCCCACAGGAGCAGAATCACAGGGTCTTAAGACACGTTTACTCAGTCTTTCAATGTTACCTCGTTTCATTACAAAAGCAGAGCTGCTCAATATGAGAAATGACGGAAATGCATAATCTTAGAAAAAATAACAATCCCTTACATTTCCTGAGTACTTCTTACTGTGCTTTAACATTATCTGAGTTGTTCTTCACAGCAATCCTGGGGAATAGGGCTGTTCCCCACCTCCCGTTTCATGGATGGGAAAGCTGGAGCCCATAGAGGTTAAAGCGCCTTGCCAGGTTTCTTCAACGAGTACTTGCTGAGTCTGCAGTTGTCTGTTTTCAAAACTCTTGAAGCCCACGCTGCACTAGGCCATGCCCCCTCACTCCGTGCCACAGGATACTTTCTTTAGGCCGAGCTAAGGGAGATTCTTTGGAAGTGGAGTCACAATCACATTTGCAACTTAGAAAGGTCACTTTTGAAGTGCTAGGCTGCTACAGACATGCTGTCTTACACTCTGAGCCACAGTTCCCCCCGAATGGCGAAGCAGGGCGTAAAAAGCCAGCCTTTTAACCCCTGTCTGCTCCCTGAATAATGTCCTTGCCCTTTCTCCACCGTCCCACACCCACCTCATCCTGACTGGGGTCAGGGAAGGGGAGTTTTCTGTCTCCAGCAGGGGCCTACCCATCACGCACTAAGGTAGCAGCTTCCAGGAAGATTAAAACAGGGAGGTGGGAGGGAAGGAGAAAGTGGGGTGGCTCCAAGCTATCTGATGCTCCCCCCTCAGCTTCCAGTTCCTTCTCACCTGGGCCTCAAGTCTCCCTTCCCCCTCCATGCCAAAGCTCCTGGCACTGGTTACCATCCAGCTTCATGCTCCAACCAGTTTGGTGCCCCCTCCAAACCCCTGCTTCCCCAAGGCCCAGTGGCGAGGCTACCATCACTACTTGGGAGTTCAAGAATATATTGGCCTGGGGGCTTGGAGCAGAAAGACCTTGAAGAACTAGGGAAAGTCTGTGGACAAGTGGGGACCTCAGTCAGCCGGGAGAGGAGAAAGGTTTGGAGAGGTTACTTTCGCAGAAAGCATGTCTTGTCTTCTTTCCAGGCTCCTGGGAGGAGCGGACTAGGTTCCTGTCTTCACTTCCTCATCTTTCGAATTAGATAAGAGCCTGCCTGCATCTCCAGGCTGGTGGGAGGATTGAGTGAACTAATTAGTCATCTATTTAGATAACTTGAAGTGATAATTTTGTGGTGGTGACGGGGTGGTTGTTAATGCTGTCATTGAGCCAGTGGGCCAATGTCCCCAGCCTTCCTGAGCTTCCAGCTCCTCCGCCCCGCAGCAGGCCTCCCAGGGCCTCTGTCTCCCTGCCCTGCGCCGTGGCGTGGGCCTCCTCCTCACTGTGGTGTTGTGCCTCTAGCCCTTTGCTCACACTCTCCTCTTCTTGGACTTTTTTTCTCCACCTTGTCCTCAGTTCAGTGCCATCTTTCCCAGAAAGCTTCCTTGCATGCCCCGCCCTCCTGTTCTGGGCCCCCTCAGCCCCCCATGATTCCCATGAGGGCTCTGGCTGTCACTGCCTCTGCCAGCATCTGTCGCATCTGTCCTGCCCTGTGAGCACCACAAAGGCAGGCCCAGGTCTGGGTCTGCTCTGTGTCCCCAGGCCGGGCCCGGAGCCAGACATTAGGGGTGTTTGTGGGAGGGAGGGAGGGAGAGGTCGTCCCAGACTCACCTCACTATAGTTAAGTAGAAGAGATGCTGGGGCCGCCAGGGGAGGGATGCGTGCCTGTGTTGTGTGTCCGTCTGCCTGTGCCTCCTCCTCTCCAGGTTACCCCAATAGGGAGGACCTCCTCCTTGGTGGCTGTGAAGCTGGTGGTGGTGGGGTGGGGTGTTGCACAGACATGAAAACAGGCTTTTGGCTCTGGAATTGTGTAGAAATGGACATAAACCAGGACAATGGACTTGACTCCTTGGGGCTGAGCTCGTAGGCACTGGCTCAGGCAGAAACTAGAGTTAGAACCCATGCTTGGGGATGTGACCTTGGCCAAGTCACCTTTCCTCTGTGCCTCAGTCTCCTCATTGGCAGTGGGGGTAATAACCCACTTCACAGGACTTAGTGAGGGCTCAAGGAGAGAATGCCAGTAAAACACTTGGGACCGTAAGTGCTCATTGCCCCTTCATTGACTCATCCAGCTGAGAAGGGCAGACTGAACACAAGACTGAGCCCTGGGCACAAAGGAAGACACTGTCCCTGCCCCATGATGAGAGGGACAGGGCCACTTCTGGTGGGGCCTTTTCAGCCACGGAGAGGAACTTGGTCTTTATCCTAAGAGTAATGAGAAGGCAGTGAAGGGGTGCAAGTCCAAAAGTGTGACATAGTTATATTTGGATTAAAAAAAGAACAGTTTTGGCTATTATGAGAGGGACAGATTAGAGGGAATAACACTTCTAACATTTTCCTTTTTAAAAAAAATATTTATTTTCAGAGAGAGGGGAAGGGAGGGCGAAAGAGGGGGAGAGAAACATTATCGATGTGAGAGAAACATCAATGAGTTGCCCCTTGCATACCCCCATCTGGGGACCTAGCCCACAACCCAGGCATGTGCCCTGACAGGTAATCAAAGCTGCTGCCTTTCAGTTTGCAGGCGGGAGCTCAACCCACAGAGCCACAGCAGCCAGGGTTCTAACATTCTCCTTAAAAAACAAGCAAACAAACAAGCAAACAAAACAAAGAGAAAAAAAAAACTACCTAGAGGCTGGGTGAGTTAAAACAAACATCCTTTGAAATACATTCCTGAACTTCTGCAGAAGTAACTGAAATCCTCTCAAGCCAAGAATAAAGAGAGAGCTGAAATTAGGCTGATAAATTAGATGTAGCCCCAGCAACCTGGGGGTATTCACAAATTCTAGAAACCCAGAACCTTGGGTTTTACCAGCCACTCAAGGGATGGGAAATAAGGTCCTGGGCCAGCAGCCCCGGTGCGAGGAGTTGGAACACAGCCTCCCTGCCCCCACCACGTGAACCTGGGACCTTCAGAGTTCTTCGGCAAATGGGGACATTGGCTAGAACAAAATATCCACCCACCTGCAAAGGGAGACCACAGTTCCGGTGTGGGCGGCAAGGTTCCGTAGAAAATTATATTGTCCTCACACAAACTTTGGGTTTCAGTACAACACTCTCTTTGTCATCCTGAAAGTGCGAAACTAAAACAGTAACTAAAGTGGTCTCAGGGTGGTTGTGCCCCAGGGAACCTGGCCAAGCAAATGAACATCCTCCCTGGAGGAACATGGCCTCATCCCAAGGGGACCCATCAGGTAGGCGCTCAGGGCAAAATTACAAAACCCACAAGGAAACAAGTCACTGTGAGCAATAGGCAAGCTGGAAGCAAGAAATAGCAGAATTAGTTTCTCTGAGAGTTTAAGATGCTGGAATTATGATATATAGGATATAAATAATTGTTTTAAATGTGTAAAAATAAAAAATCAAAGACGGACTTGAAACAATAAGCAGGGAAGAAAATACTGCTCAAAATGGCCAAGCAGGTTTGAAAAAGAACAAAGTGGAATTTCCGGAGATGAACAATATAACTATTAAAGTGAAGAGAGTTAGTGAAATGGAAGATCTAGAGAAATTACTCGGACTCTAACAGAGAGGGTCAAAGAGGTAGCAAAGCAGAGAGTGAAGACACATGAAATACAGAATAAAATGGTCTAACAGGGAGAGAGAAGGGGCAGGAGGGTTTGGGAGTGCAAGGGGGAGCCTTCCTTCAGACCTGGCTAAAGACACTAGTGGCCTGCTCTGGGGGGCGCGGGGCATCGAAGGGGGCAGGCTAAGAGATGTTCGGGAGGGAGAACAGACACAGCACAGGGATGGAGTCGACGGCAGAGGCCGGGCAGAGGAATGTGTTGAGGACGACTATGAGATTTCGGGCTGGGGAGCTGGGTAGAGGAGTGCCATTTATTAAAGACTTGGGGAGAACATATTTGGGAGAACAAACAAGGGTTCACTTTTGAACGAGACAAGTTTCTATTTGCCTGGGAAGACCTGCTGGTGCATCACAGAGGAGGAGACATTAGAGCTGGGCCTTACTGTATGTGGAGGAGTTTACCTGGTGGAGAAGGGACTTTGTCTTAACTTCTGGGGAAAAGAATCTCCTTTCAACAAGATCATCGAGGACTATTTTGAAAGTTTCTCTTACTCTAAAGAGACCTCTTGAGAAGAGACATTCTCACAGTCATCAGATAGGACTTTGCGATCTTCTAGTTTCATGTCTTGGTTTCAAATGGGAAAGCTGAGGCCCAGAGATTTGCTCTCTTAGCCTTAGACTCTGCATTCATTCATTCATTCACTCACTCACTTAACAGATATTTATCAAGAACTCATTTTGTACCAGATACTAGATGCTGGGGATATAGCAGGAAACTAAACAAAGATTCCGGCCCTCAGGAAGCATATATTTTAGTGGCGAGAGATAGACTATAAACACAAAATAAACACAAAAATAAGTAAAAAGTATATGTCAGAAGGTGATAAGAGCTATAGAGAAGTGTAAGGACTGGAAAATATTAGAGGGGCTTTTGGGAAGCTGAGCCTTGAGTGTAAAAGGCCCCGGGCAGCTCTTACAGGTCCGCTGCGTGCTGCAGCCCATTGTGACAAGTGTCTCTGGGGTTCTAGAGTGCAGGCCTGAGGGGGCGGGAGAAGGCCTAGGGCAGGAGAACGAGAAGGACGGTGGTGGAATTTAGCGGGTGGGCTGTGCCCCCCCGGGGCCGGGGCAGGAGATCCCAATGGGTCAGAAAGGCCACAAAGATTCCCTTTACCCTTGTGAGGGGTAAGATACATTTCTGAGTCTTCCCTGCCTCCCTGTTTTCAGCCCCCCTCACCCCTCTCCACCAGATCCCAAAGTTACCCCATTCTGCCCTCCTCCCACCTTTAGGAATATTTAGAAGTGGGTCCAAATTGTCCTTGTGCCCCAACGGGCAGCCTGGAGGAGCTCGTAACAGGCATCCACGGCCCACCAGGGAGGTCAGATGGGCCCTGAGAGGCTGTTCCGGCCACGAGTGGGGTTGAAGTTGCTGGTATCACGCCCACTGCTCTCTGTCCTCAGGACTGCTGTGAGCAGCCTCCGCGAGGCCCTGGACCAGTGCATGATCGCCCTGGACCTCTTCCTCACCAACCAGTTCTCAGAAGCACTCAGCTACCTCAAGCCCAGGTGAGTCTTAAGCCCAGGTTGGCGGTAGGCGGTGTGCGTGTATGAGCACGTGTGTGAGCCCATGCGTGAGTGTAGGGATGGGGGTTTTGGGGTCATAAGATCCACAGTTCTTCTGTGAGAGGATCCCTAGTAACTGAGTGCCTTCAACCTTCCGGGTCACAACGACCCCTGGGAGTCCCGTAAACACGGCTCAGGCCCCCTGTTCTGCAGCTGTGAGCAGCCAGGCTCTCCCCAGGGTCACTGTGACTTCCTTCCCCTCAGGTCTTCTGGCCGCTTCTGCTTTGACTTCTTGTTGCCCCGGAACCCCCCCCCCCCCCCCCCCCAGGGCTTTCTCCCCCAACAGTTAACACAGCCCATTTGTTTTTCCCCAAAGTGCTAAAGACTAGAGCTGCCTTTACTGAAGCCTTTTAGGGTAATAATGACAGTCATTTAGCTAATTCTGCTAGGGTTTACTGCCTTATTTCTAAATCATATGTTTATACTGCTCTTTTTTACTTACTTTTTGCAGTTTTTCAGAAACTGAAATTGACATAAAATTCAGTTTACTGAATTTTGTTACTTTTTACTTTTAAACATCACCTGTTGGCAAACAAAAAGTTGGCTTTCCTATACCTCTGCCCAGTCTCCCTTCCCTCACCTCCCTCTTATCCTTATATCACTATACTTGGCTAAATCAACAATAAATGTTTACATTATTTTAACTATGTAGTTAATGCTCACCACAGAGACAGGTCATACATTATAAGACTACATTTCCTTTTCAGAGTTAATAATTGTCTCATTGTCTTCATTTGCCTAATTTACTGTACATTTTTCCGGAACCCTTTATAACCACTCCATCAGGTCCTCCTATTATGAGTTTTTCCCTAAATGCTCAGACATATCAGGTAAGCACTCAGCTTCTCCTTTTCCTGGAAGCCTGTCCCCTGGAGGACAGACATGTCTGTCGGCCCCCTCCCAGCCGTTTCCCGGAGCTCCCTCTGCTCATCCGGTTTTCGCTCTCTCGTGTGCTCCCTCATTTTACCAGAGCAGGTCCTCTAGGCTTTTCCTAAGAAATCGTTGCATGACTATAATTTTTCCTCATCGCAATTTTGAAGATATTGTGCCTTGTTTTCTAGTCTCTGACAGCCGTGAGCACCCTAATTCTTCTCACTGTGCTTGTGGCCTTTATTCCCGCTCCAGGAAAGCTTAGGCTCTTTGCGTCTATTTCTGCAAGTTGGAAACTTCACAGTGACATGCTGGATTGTAGGTCTTTTTCTTTTTAAGATTTAATTTATTTATATTTATTTTTAGAGAGAGGGGAAGGGAGGGAGAAAGCGAGAGAAGAAACATCAATGTGTGAGAGATACATCAATCGGTTGCCTCTTGAACACCTGCAACTGGGGACCTGGCCCCAGGTGTGTGCCCTGACTGGGAATTGAACCAGCAACCTTTCAGTTTGCAGGTTGACACTCGGTCCGCGGAGCCACACCAGCCAGGGCCGTAGGTGTTTTCTGTTTGGTACATTTAATTTGAGACTGCGTTTCAGTTCTAGGAAGTCCTCTTGTGTGGTCACTCCATGCTCTGTCTCCCCTTCCTGAGATGCTTTTAAGTCAGATAGTAGACTTCCCGGATCAGTCCTCTTCTAAGCCTCTTATCTCCCCCTGCCCCCAATTCAATATTTTTTTATCTTTTCCTTTTTTTTCTGATTTCTGGGAGGTCTCCTCAGTCTTATCATTAAATTCTTCTACTGACTTTCCTTTATTCGGGCAATCACCGCGCATGCTTAATTTCCTCGTGCTCCTCATTGTCCTCTGAATGCTCTCTGTTCTTTATATTTGGAATGTGAGTGTCCATAGCACAGGGCCTGGTGTGTCGCAAGTGCTCGAATAAGCATTTATTGTTGTTGTTATCACAGAATATTCCCTCTTTCTAAAACGTTTGATTCTTTTCCTGCATAATCCCAGCCTTCTCCAGGTTCCCTGTTCTGTGTAATCAGGGGAACCCTCTTCTCATCGAGGGGATTTCCTTAATGCCCGCTGCTCCCCGGCTGTCTGTATGGCTATATTTAGGAACGAGTTTCTTAAAAGGCCAGCTGGCAGGTTTAGACCAAGCAGCCTTGTAATTGGTGACATCAGCTTCGGGATGATCTGGCTGAGAGCTGGCCCCACATGTCAGCTTCTCCAGAGAAGAGTCCTCTGCTCCTCCGCCGGTGGCCTGGCCAGGACAGGGACCCCTGGCTGCCTGCCCTCTGGGATTGGGTTGGGGGTGGGGTGCGGGGACTACTCCTGTCTATGGCCTGCTTACCCTCAATCCCCCTCTTCAGCTCTAGGTTGTCCTCTGCCATACCTAGCTCCCCAAGCTCCCAGGAAAAGCAGAGTGAGGCTGGGAGACCCCCTTCCCCAAGTCCCCAAGCCTGACCTGTTCAATTTCTCTAGTTTTGACTGACCCACTCATTGTTCTGCTGGGGTCAGTGGCTTAGCTTCGGTGGGGGGTGGGCAGAGGCTCCAAGGCTGTCTTCCATGATCAAGATGATGATCATGATGAGTCTTACAACGGTGGCTTTGGCAGGAGCCCCCACACCTCGCCCCCACCCTTGGAGGGGATCTGGGCCTGAGGTGGGGCAGGGTCGGGCAAGCCGGAGTCCACAGCCAGAGTGCGGCCATCATCAGAGGCAGGCCAAGCCTCTTCTTGCTCCATCACCAAATGTCCAGGGTCCCCTTCCAGTGTTTTTGGGAGGCTCCTGACTCCACTTCCATCCTGGTCATCACCTGTCCCTTACTCAGCCCTGACCCCCAGACTGTGGCTACCTTCTTTCACTGGCCGGGCTGCCCCAGGGCACAGCTGCTCAGCCTGTCCTGCTCCCCTCCAAGCTCGGTCAGTGGCCTGTCTCCTTATCCCCTAAAGCCCAGCTAAAACTACATCATACCTCGGTCTAACTCTAAACTGTCCTGCAGACATGGGGCCAACAGAAGGGAGATGAGCCCAGAGGAAACTGTTAAAACCAGGTGCCATGCTGCAGGCAGCCCCGCAAGCTGTACCCACCACAGAGTCCCTAAGTAACCCTCCTGCCGCCCCTCCTCACTGAAGGGCTGCCGCACCTTCCCTCATCCTAAAGGTGGCACCACAGAGAGACAGTCCTCCCATGAGGCCACCTTTTACCACACGCAGAAGGCAGCGCGGCTTCTCTTTATCTTAATTCCTGCCCCATTCCAGAAAAGGATCTTTCCTTTCTTTCTGAACTTAAGCGTTTCCCCCACAAACAGATGTCAGTAGCACACTCCCCATGCCCTTTGTGACAACCAAAAAGTGTTTCCAGATATTGCCAAATGTGTGGGTGCAGCAAAAATACCTCTCTAGCTCAAAACAGCCTCCCCTCCCCAGTCATAGCCATTGAAGCTTGAAAAAAAATGTTGGGGTTCAGTTCCGTTCACTGTTCCTCATGGTATACCAAGTGTCTCATTTAATTGTCCTAATCCCATGCAGTAGGGGACATTACCCCACTTTGGCCCTCGGAGAGCTCTGCTCCCCCTGCTCCTTCAGCTTCTCACTTGTTCAAGTTTGAGTTTGTTGTCTTTGCTTCAAGTTTATTTCACTTGACACCGTGTCTGTGTCTGTCCCTAAACACTGTCTCTGGAACCTCGTAGCTACTCCATTCTGGCCTTGATGAAAAAGATGATCACAGCTGATAAGCTGCAGAGGCAGGATTCGCATCCAGGCGCCCCCCAGCTCCACAACCCATGGCCTCTGGGGCTGTGTCAGACCCCGAGCAGATGGAGGAGTTTACTTTGGAGGGAGGACTCACGCCTGCCCCCTCCACCATGAGGGAGGGAGGGAGGGAGGGAGGGAGTGTGGCAGGTGCGGGAAGCTCATGCCATGCCCTGGGGTTCCGCTGAGGAAGGAGGCAAAGTCCCTTGCTTCCCTTGCTGAGAGTGAGGGGGCAGGCTGGTGTTGGGGGTGAGGGGGCGAGGGGGAAAGTGTGACAGGCCTGGCGAGGGTTGGTGGCCTCTGCTCAGAGTGTGCTTGTCTGTGTGACCGGTGGCCTCCTTCAGGGCTGGTTGGGGGAAAGTGGGCCGTTGCGTGGCCGCAGCTCTGAACTGGCTGCAGCAGGAGGTTGGAAGGCTTGGCAGCGAGTATCTCACAAGAGAGTGGCTAGTATGAAGAAGTAAGTTGAGACGCCAGGAAGAGAAGAGACAGGCTGGAGGTGGGGGGAGGGGCCCAAATGGGAAGATGGGGAGGTGGCATCATCTAAGACTCCAGAGGTAGAGTCATTCTGTGGGATGATGATGAGGTCAAAGTGTGATCCATGGGGAGGGGTGAGTGGGCACCTGTTCCTGGTTCACTCAGCAAAACCCCACTAGTGCTCCCATGTGCCCAGCAGCGTGCTGGGCTCTGGGGCTGCAGTGCTGAGCAAGGCGTGGGCCGTTCTCAGTGAAGCGAGCAATAATGGGTGCCAGGAGTTATATCTGGACCCCAAACTCATGTGGGATGGGGCTGGTCAGGAAGGCTTTAGGACTGGCCACATAATTTCTGGGGCTCATTGCTAGATGAAAATATGGAGTCCCATTTGAAAATTATCAAGGATTTCAGGACAGCAATAGCAGAACATTAAACCTTTTTATGCATGGGGCTTAGTGTCACTGCATAGATCCCACCATGAAGCCAGCCTGGATGTCTTCCTGGAGGAAGTGACATTTAGGCTGAGATGGGCTGGATGAGAAGGAGTCAGCCATGTGGAGGACATGTCTAGGCAGAGGGAACAGATTGTGCAAAGGCCTGACAGATGGAGGGACGGCCTAGTGTATTTGAGGAACAGAGACACTTGGCCCGGTTAGAGTGAGGAGAGCTGAAGCAGGTCCCGGAAGGGAGAGGGATGGGTGATGGAAGGCGGATTGGAGGTATGAGTCCCCTAGAAGGTGCTTGGGCTGAAAAGGAGGGCAGTGGGGCAGGGAGGGAGGCGGTTTCTGAGAGACCAGGAAGTGCGCTGGGAGGGCTTTAACAATGGTGAAGTAAATAAAGAGGCTTGGAAGCAGGGGGGCTGCCTCTGCCTGCCAGCCTAGAGCAGCCTGCCCGGGCAGGCCCCCGGGAGTGGGACTTTAGGCTGGGACAGAGGGGGTGCCCCAGGAAGAATCAGTAGGGGTTGAGTCAGAGTCGGGAGACCCAGATGATGGGGACAAGGATGACGAACAAGTAGCTGACAAGGGCCTGAGCCTTGGCTACTGGTGGAAGAGGGAAGGGCTAGAAGCCACTGGGCTTAGCTGACCTCCAGGTGGCCATGGAGTCCCTGGTTCCAACACCAGCTCTTCTGAGGGCTCTTCCAGGGCCCTCCCCATCTTGATAGGTGGTCTGAGCCCAGAAGGTGAGACCCCAGTGAGCATCATGTTCCATAGCTGGTCTAGCTCAGAGGTGAGGGGGCTGTTGCACCCAGGGGTCTGGACGCTGTATGTGCAAACAAGAACTTTGTGGAGTGCAAACTGAACTGGGAGTGTTTGAGGCCAGGGAAGTTGTCGTACCTCTGCATCCCAAATCCCAGTCCATACGGTACTTGGGGAGCTTCCAGGTGGGGGGCTGGGGAAGGGCCAGGAGCAGGCTGTGGCCTCGGGCCTCAGACTGGACATTCCACTTTGCCGGCCAGCTTCCTTGGGGTGTGTGTGGGGTGGGGGGCTGTTCCTCCTTATGGGCCCAGCACCAGGCGCAGCAGGTGGGGTTGTGTGGGTGGAGCTGAGTCTCTGGTGGGGTAGGGGTTAGGGAAGAGAGGATGAGAAAGACAGGGGCTTGAGAATTAGAGAGGCCCGGTGGGAGAGGGTTATCTGGGGAAGCATGGGTCTGTGTGCTGTGGAGAGACCCCTCCCCAAGGAGAAAGCTTTTATTTAGGGTGCTGACTCTTGACCCTGGCAAGACATGGAGGGACTCACATTTATTGATCGTTGGCCACATGGCACCCTATTTAAGCCACCCAGAGTCCTGGGAGAGAAGGGTTATTGTATCCATTTGCAGAGGAGAAACTTGAGGCTCAGAGAGGCTACAAGGCTGGCCAGAACCACACAGCTGGTCACTAGCAAAGCCACGATTCCAACCTGTGCCCGAGGGACTCTGCAGCCTGAGCCCTGCCCCACTGCCGGCGGTGGCCGCCTTTCCGCAAGCCACTGCCCTCAGATTAAACAGTTCTAGCAAAGATCTGGGAGGTGTCTGGACAGGGCCGGTGAGGGCTGAACCAGCCATTGGGTTCCTTCCAAAACCTTTGACTTCCAAGGATAATATCATCAGAGTGTCACTGAGAAGTAAAAAAAAAAAAAAAAACAACTTAATTTACAGAGGTGTTTTGTGAGTGAGAAATGCAGGAAAGTGGGTAAAGTCGCGTGATTTTCCAGTAGAACAGTCTGTGAGCCTTAGTCACCTCCTTCTGCTCTGAAGTTCCCAGCGTAAGCCTGGCGCTTGGGAGTTCCATAAATAATTACTGAGGGGACGTAGGGAAGGGAGCCAAACCGCTGCAGCACCCACTGTGTGCCCGGCAAGGGCGCTCCCCAGCCAGCCCCGTAAGGAGCTGGGCAGGCCAGCATGGTTGTCCCCGTTTTGCAGAAGCATAGATCAAGGCCCAGGCACATTACGACTTCCCCAGGTACAGAGGGGGACTGGCGTTGTTCTCGTCCCTCCTTGCCTGCTACCCTCTCCATGTGTTAGACTAAATGCTCCCCACTCCCACCCCAGCTCCAACACACCCTTTAGCTGAGGGTGGAGGGAAAGTCCTGCCTGCGGTTGGTTCATTTGGTCCCATACATGGTGCTGAGGACAGAGATGTGTCCCAATCAAGCTCTGTCCCTGAGGTGCCCCCAGCCCGGGGAGAGAGCTGTGCTTCTGCTGACGTAGGTTCAGTGTGAGCCTCCCTGCAGCTATAGACACACGCTCCCTGCGGATGGAGCCCTGGATTCGCACTGGCCTTGGAGGCATTTGAAGGCCTTGACAGTTGGGGGACATGAGGGCAGGGGAAGGGCATTTCAAGCTGGGGGAACAGGCTGCACAAAGACCTGGGAGGAGGGGGAGCGCAGGATTTTCTTGAGGAGAGCCTGTGTGGTTCAATCTGGAATGTGACCAGATCACAGGGCAGAAGCGGAAGTGACAAGAGGGCTGGGCTGGAGATGTGGGCAGGGCCTGCTTTGCGTGGAGCCTCAGACTCAAGTGTTATCTCACGGGATGTGGAAGCTACAGAGGTTTTAACCAGAGACAGACATGATCAGATAGATGGTGGCGTGGAAAGAGGCAGAAGGTGGGAGGCCCGTGAGGAGATCCAGGAAACAAGCACTGGACAAGCCCCGTGGTGGGGCTTGAGGACAGAAGAGATCCCGCCCATAGGACTGGGGCCCCGCCCCTGGGAGGCAGGGCAGAAGGCTAGAAGCAGGCCCTGGCTGAGCACAGGGACGTGTGGCCTCAGGCCAGTTTTAACAGTCTTCACAGCAGCCTTGTTGCTGCTCTCTGTACAGAACAGAAGAGAAACTGAGGCTCAGATTTGGAAAGTCACTTAAAGCCATTCATCCGGGGTCTGAGGTCTTCAGACCTTGGGCAAGTCCCTTCCCTGCCCTGGACCCTCCTTTCCCCCCTTGCAGAATGGGAGAGGGGAATGGTGGCTGGTTGTCATGGGGCTAGGTGTCTCTGGAGCTCTAGGAGTCGGGGCCCTCACGTCCTTTCTCTCTGGCAGAACCAAGGAGAGCATGTACCACTCGCTGACGTATGCCACCATCCTGGAGATGCAGGCCATGATGACCTTTGACCCTCAGGACATCCTGCTTGCTGGCAACATGATGAAGGAGGCGCAGTTGCTGTGTCAGAGGTTGGGCCATAGGGCGGGCAGGGCTGGAGGGTCATGAGGCCCATCCTTCTGTCATGCCGGCCTATCCCAGGGCCTGAGATGCCATGATGAGTGCTGCTCCTTTTGGCTAAAAGGATGTGTCCCCAGGCACTAACAGCTGTCCCTGTCAGCACTGCCTCGGGAACCTTGTTGTCTGAGCTAGTCGCTGAGCGGCTCCCAGGAGCCAGGCCTGATTGGGAGGAGACGAAACCTGGTTGTCACTGAATAATTCTTCAGCCTTGGACAAGTCCCTCGGGGGGCCCGGCTTTCCCTGTCTCTAAAATGGATGTGATGGTAGGGTTGTCATGGAAGCTAAAATGAAAATACCGTCACGGGACCTGGTGTAAATGGGTGTTCAGTAGATGCTTACTGCTTAAATTAATGAACCGATAGACCGCGAGTGTGCGCACGTGGCCACTGCTCAGCGGGCACACGCACCCTCGCCCCAGGCTAGGCCCTGCGCTGGGTACAGACCACCCAGGGAGCCATGGGGCCTGGGCCGCTTGGCGCTCACCCTGCCTGGTGGGAAGACAGGCATAGTCGGTGACGTCCCCAAGCATGATGCTCAAGGGGCTGCGGGGCTCAGCTGGAAGAGCAGCAAAGGCCTTATGGAGGAGGCGATGCCAGAGCTGGCTGGTGAAGGGTGACTAGGAGCAGAGGAGGGCGGGGAGGGGCTCCAAGCAGAGGTAAGAGCAGGGGCACCCGTGTGAGAAAGCCCTAGATTTGGGGGCGTTGCCAAGACTTCAGTGTGTGTGTGCACGTGTGTTTGGTGGGGGGCTTTCCCGTGGGAGGGGCAGATGTGGTCAGAGCCCAGCTGGGACCCTCACTTACCTTCCCTGAATGATCGGGGCCCCTTTTTCTCCTTTAGGTACCGGAAGAAGTCCTCTGTCACAGATTCCTTCAGCAACCTTGTGCACCGCCCCACTGCGGATCAGTTCACCGAAGGTGTGGACGTCTTCTCGGCCTCTTGGCCTCAGGCAGCCCGGTTCCAGGCCTGGGAGGGGCGGGAAGGGGCAGTTACCCCCAGTCTCACTGAGGGGGCTGGGCCCTGGCCTGATGCTGGGACACACTTGGGTCAAACCCGGGGCCTTTAGAGGAGGGCCGGGCCCTCAGGTGAAGGGAGAGCAAATAAGATTCACTTCCCTGACGGCAATCCCTGCTAAGGGCCTGGAAGCCCAGGAAAGAAACTGCTGCCCTAAGGCCCATGTACTTTGTTCCTCAGGCCAGGGGCACCCAGCATTGCCTGTGCCGTTAGGTTTACGGGTTTAATTGTAGTAGTGATGGATCTCGTGCGCCCCAGAGGGAAGGTGGTTTTAGAAGCTGACACACGGGAGGAGGGAGCTGAAAGCAGTGGAAGAGATGGCCCGGGCTGCCAGTGCCAATGTGGCGTCTTTGTGCCACATGTGGCAGTTCTGCAGGTAGCAGCAGCCACTCTTGAGCAATTTGGGGCTTTTCGATATACGGGCCAATGTCCTTCCCCACCTTGAGAGCCCTAGAAGATCCCACCAAGAAACAATGCATATGATGGTGCCATTCTCTCCTTCATACCGTCCACAGCTCCCTACCGCCCACTGGACCAAATCTGTAATCCTCCGCTGTGGCTTGGGGCCCTCTGCAAACGGGCCTCTACCCCTACCCCCTTTCTTTCCTCACCTCACCCCCTTTTCAACCTTCTGTGCCTCAGCTGTCCCCCAGCATCTTAGTTTGGCTCTCCTGGGCCTCTTCCTAGAAAGCTGTTCCTGCCTCATTGTTCATTCCTTTTTCAATGCAAATGTCCTTTCTTCTGGAGATCTTCCCTGACTCCTGGGCTGGGTTAGGTCTCCTTCCCTTACTCTCGCAGCTTCTTTGTTCATCCCTTCAACCCGGCGCCTTCTCCCCACCACTGGGGTATTGGTGCACAGCCGCAGCGATGCTTGGGGAACAGAAAGCAGGCTGAGGCCCTGTGCTGACACTCTGGGTGGTGGGGTGGGGGAACCAGGTGCAAGACAAGGGGGCAGGAAATGTAAGCTAATTCAGAACAGCGGTGAGTACTGCCCAACCTGACCTGGGCGATGGGGTGGAGGAGGAGGGGGAGGGTGCTGACTCAGGCTCCCTTCGCTTTTTCAGGAAGTGGGTGTGGGGAGGGTTTGGCCCAGGCCTCCTGCCGAGAGTCCCAGGAGGCCACAGGGCTTTGGTTTTCTCCCCGCAGAGGAGATCCATGCTGAGGTCTGCTACGCAGAATGCCTGCTGCAGAGAGCAGCCCTGACTTTCCTGCAGGTAGGATCCCTCTGCTTGTACAAGCAGCCCGGGGATTTCAGAAGAGGGATCACCGCGTCAAAGACAGAAGGGCCTGTAGCAGCCACCAACAGCCCCATTGTGGTTCAGGCGACACTCCCAGCCCTGGCCAGGCTCAGTGGCAGAGGTCATGGGCTTTACCTGCTCCACTCTGAGCGCATGTGTTCCATCCACTGCCAGGATGTGTTTCCACCTCGTGACTGCTGCCTTCCTGCTAAGGGTCACATGGGATACGGGCATTGTCCCAAAGCCTGCTTTACACCTGATTTGTTCAACCAGTGAGTTGACTTGTAGTGTCTCCGATATATTGGGCTTTGTGCATACATTATAGGAGTGCAGTTTTTACACACCTTATACACACTGCATGTTTGTTTTTGTGTACATTTACATATATTATTTAATCTTCATCTCACAGACGTGAAAAGGGGAGGGGAGGGCCTGAGGGGAGGGGCCATGTTCCCAAGGTCACGTGGTTAGCAATTGGCAGAGCTGAGATTTGGACCCAGGCCTGGCCACAGGGGTCTATGCTCCTTACCACACAGTGGTAACTATGAGAACCATCGCCTCATGATTTTACCAAAAAGTTGGGTTAGAATGATCACATATAATCATCATGTAAATATGTATATTAGGGTAGAGAAGCACATATAAAATTTATTGTTGGGGTGCTGTTTATTTTTGTTTGCTGTTTTTCTGTCTTTTTGGACCCCTGACGATTAGAATTAGATTAATCCTAATCCTTCATTAGGGCCACTGTAATAATTGCACCATAAATGACCTTTTTTTTCTTTGTTTATTCTAATATTACACATAGTAAATAAACAAATGTTCACAAACTGCACATCCCTCCCACCCCCCGGTCAGAGAGCAGAATATTGCTAGCAAGTCCCCTTGCCCCCTGGGCCCCCCTCCACCCAGTTCCCTGCCTCCCCCGACAGGGGGAAACCACTGGCTGGAGTTTTTATCATCCTCCACCCTATATTTTAAAATAGCTTTTTCATCTTCCAATTCATGTCTGAATAGCATAATATGTGTTAGTTGGCTTCCAGCTGTGCGGGACTAGCTCTCTTCACCCAAACCTATGTGGCTGTGTAACGGTTCTTCTGTGAACATCCCAGCTTGTTTATTCGCTCTCCTGCTGAGTGGTATTTGGGTCATTTCTGGTTCTCGGCTGCTGTGAACAGCGGTGCTGTGAACATTCTCGAAGGTGACTTCTGCAGCCCATGTTCATCATTTCTCTTGGGTGTAGACTCTGGAGAGGAACCACTGGGTGGGCTGTAGGTGTTAGTGCTTTAAATTACAAATGCAATAAATACCAGCTTGTGAAAAACACAATCCAAAACTGGGCATCCCCCTTCCTTTCCCACATCCCGTCCCCCACCTAGAGGAGGCACTGTGACCGCAGGCGCATCGCGGGGATCCGCTCCTCCCGGCCTTTCTGCGGGCGCATAGCACCCATGTGAAGCTGGTGGAGGGCGTCGTGGTCAAACCCTGGGCGTTTTGGAGGTCTTGTTTAGTAAACAAGACCCTCATCTCAAATCCCATGGGCAGGGAGCCTGTTTTGGCGGACCTCTGACCCCATGCCCCCACGACCCCTCAAAGAGCTGGACCCAGGAAAGGGAAGGCAGAGTCCAGAGACTTGTATGATCTTTCTCACTTGTATGATCTTAAGCCCCTGGCTACCCACCCAGGCCCACGTCTTAGCATCTCTCCCTCCTGCAGGATGAGAACATGGTGAGCTTCATCAAGGGCGGCATCAAAGTGCGAAACAGCTATCAGACCTACAAGTGAGTGGGGCTGGCCGGGGGGCCTGGGGCATAGCGCCAGCTACGCTGTGCCCCTTGGGCTGCTTTGTGGGAACTGGAGAACACTGGCTGGGGGCAGGAAGCCTAGAATGCTGGTGACCTCAGGCAGCTTTCTACACCCTCAGGACCTCAGTTTTCTGGAATATTATTCCCCTGGTTCCCCTGAGTGCTTACTCTGAGTGCTTACCATGAGCTCGCGGAACATAAGACAGAATCTGCACAAGCAGCTTGGGCCGGTAGGGGCAGGCGGAAGGACACAGTAATTTTGAGAACAGCAGCAGAACTCCCACATACCCGTTAAGGCCCAGTCCAAGTGCCTCTTTCCCCACGAAGACTTCCTTGACCTCTCTCGGATACAGGGATGGTGTCCACACACTCCCCAACCACCCTCCCCCCAAGATGGGAGCTGCCCTCAGGTACTCGGATCACTTCTGTGCCATCTCAGTATTGGGCGAGGCACAGGCCATGTTTGTGGATGAAAGAATGAAGACGCAACACAGAGCACTTTTACCTAACATGGTACCACAAACATCTATCATTCCAAAATCAAAAAAGCTCTGGAAGCTCACCTCCCCCTGCCTCTGCCGCCCATTCGGCATTAAAAAATCATTTTCCATTAAAAGTTGACTTGAATTGACTTGAGGCTATTTGTCATCTCTAGTTCCCCCGTTTAATGTGACCATTTCCCTGAAGAGCTATTTTGAGCCTGATTACAAGGTATTGCAGGTATAACACACCGTGCAGTATGTGGGCGCCGCACGCTCTGTGGGCCTGTGCTGGGAACGTGCGAGGGAAGCCAGACAAACCTACTGCCCCCTCCAGTCTCCCCACCAGCTGCCACAGTGATGTTTCCAAAGGACAAAGGTCGCCCTCTGCCAAGGCCCAAGGCTCCCCTTGCCAAGTCATTCCTGAGAGCCCCCTGGCCCTCCTCGCCACGTCCCCCGCTGCACCCCACCTCAGACATTTAGGCATTTCTTGAGCTCTTCAGACGTGCCAAGTTCATTCCTTCCTCCCGGACTTTGGACATGCTGTCCTCTCTGCCAGGAACATTCTTTCTGTGCCAGGCTCATCCCTCCTCATCCCTTAGTTTTTAGCTCAAATGTCAGCTCCCCTGGGGAGCCTTCCCTGAGCCCCAGACTTGGTCGGGCCCCAGTGTTCTCTTCTGGGGCCTTCCTTACCTTCACAGTTGACTTGACGGGGGTCTCTCCTCTAGAGAGGGAGGCTTATGAGGGCAGCCGGTTGGTGGCTTTGCTCCCTGCTGTCCTTCAGTGTCTGACACAGAGAGGCCGCAGTCAGTGTTTGCTGATTAAAGGCCCTTGCGGTGTTCATGGCTGGGGAAGAAAGCAGGCACATCTCTAAGGCCCCTGCCCTGTCCCAGGCAGGCTGGGATGTGGGCTTTGTACAGCTGGTGGCCAGGGGAAAGGGCTGGATTCTAACTAAGGGACTCCGGGAGACTTCCTGAAAGAGGCGGTGCTGGAGTTAGCCCAGTGGTTCTCAGCTGGGGGTGATTTTGCCTGCTCCCCCCATGAGACATTTGGCAATGTCTAGAGACATTTTTGTTGTCACAATTGGCATCTAGTGGGTGGAGGCCAGGGATGCTGCTAAGCATCCTATGACGCACAATCCCCCCCAAAAGGATTATCCAGCCTGAAATGTCAGTAGTGTCAAGGCTGAACAAGTATTTTAGACCAAATACAGAGCACGAGCAAATGCCCAGATGTTGGACAGGGCAGGCACGCTATGGCTGGTGTGGCTGAAATCTCGGGATGAGGCGCGTGCCATCGTACTGGGAGATGTGGCTGGAAACTCCTTGAACATCAGCTTTCTGGATTGCCAGGCCTGGTAGAAACCTAGCAGCTCTGAGGTCGGCTGGGAATGGGGGCAACGTTAGGCCCAGCCGGAAGGAGACCCGGCCCCCACTATGTCACTTCGCTTCCCTCTGCAGGGAGCTGGACAGCCTCATGCAGTCCTCACAATACTGCAAGGGAGAGAACCACAGGCACTTCGTAGGAGGCGTGAAGCTCGGTATGGGCGCCTTCAACCTGGTGAGTGGGAGCGGCCCTCCCCAAGTCCAAGTGTCTGGGCTCAAGGCTGACCTTCCCTGTGCATCCCAGCTGCACACACGGTCTTTGCTGGGCTCCTGTACCAGGCCCTGTGCCGCCCACGGGGCCCTGTGATAAGCAGATATGTGGCAGCCTGGGGGGCTCACAGCTGAGGTGCGGGTGGGGGTGGGGGCGGGTGCTGGCTCCAGAGTCCCTTCTGTGCATTCCTTCCCAGGTCAAGTTGAACCAAAAATTGACAAACAATACATCAGGACCTTTTCAGCCCTGGGGAGCTGGTGGCTCAACATTGACCAGTGACAGGAAGGAGAGGCCGGGAAACAGCTGGTGACCCACAGGGACTAGAGAGCCAAACTCCTTTCTGGGGGAGTCAGGGAAGGTCCCCTTCCTGGAGGGGGTAGCATTTGAGCTGGATCTTGGACGATGCATAGGAGGGGGATGTTTTCCAGGCAGGGAAGGGCACGCTAGGCAGAGGAACAGTGCGAGTCGAGGCAGGGAGGCTCAGAAGAGCTGTGCCCGCTCCTGGGAGGAGCTGCTCATGGAAAATTTAGGCTCCTGGCCTAAAGAGAGAGAGAGGGAGAGAGAGAGAGAGCACGTGTGTGCAGGGGATAGGGAATGGGAGTGGCTCTCTCCACTTCAGGCCAAGCCTGGTCTTAGAGCAGGCCTTGGGGAGGGGACCTTGCCCCACTCCGAGTTCACTTCCTTACGTGCCAAATGGGGGCAGCGATCCTAGGCTGAGGGCTGAGAGACGCAAGCTGCAAAGTGCACTGGATGCAGGTTTTAACCAGACTGTCCTGGGCTCAAGGACGGGCTCCACCTCTGATGAGCTCTGGGGCCTTGGACATGTTCTGTCACTTACCTGTGCCTCTGTTTCCCCATCTGTCGAAAGGGGCAGAAACCCCTCCTGTGCAGGACTGTTCTAAGGATGAAGTGTGACGACAGAGCCCTTGGTGCCGAGTAGGGACTCAGTGCAATGACAACCACAATTGCTATTTTTTCCGTGCAGGCCCCCTAATATGTGCTTTACGCAGATTAATTCGATGCATCTGCACAGAACCCCTATGAGGTAGGGGCTCTTATTACTCCCATTTTATAGGTGAGGAAATTGAGGCATAGAGAAGGTGTGTAACTTGCCCAAGGCGACCCAGCGGGAGTGGTGAGGCTGGGATTTGGGTGCAGCCCGCTTCTGTTATGCTGTGATACCTCTCTGTCTGGGGAAGCTGGCTTTTCCAGGAACCCAGGGGCATTACAGACACAGGGTCTGTACCCCCAGGGAGGCCCACCTGGGCCCCTCCATACACACCCACCTGCCTCTGTTCCTGCAGACGCTGTCCATGCTTCCTACTAGGATCCTGCGGCTGCTGGAGTTTGTGGGATTTTCAGGAAACAAGGTAACTCCCTGCCTTACTGGGGCCCCCAGCCCACCTAGCCCCAGGACTGGAGCTCAGCTGGATGAGGCGGAGCTGAGGGGCTGCAGGGCCTAGGTGCCAGTTCTGGCTCAGCCCTGCCTCAGTGTGTGGCCCTGGGCAAGGACCAAACCCCTCTGGGCCTCAGTCTACCCTCCGGTCAAGTGGGGCCAGTGATCCCTGCCTCACAGGGTGGAGGCTCTGGGACTGGGGTGGGGGCAGCTCTGTGCAGGGTCTGGGGCATGTTCTCTGGGCCTCACAGGTGTCAGGAGCTTGGTTCTTCTCCCCTCAGAAGACCTGGAGCAAGTCCCTTCCCCTGGGACCATCTTCTGGTCTGGGACATGCCCAGGGGAAGCCCTACTATGCATCAGGCCTTGAGGGCAGAAACCAGACTCGCTTCACTGAGGATTTACTAAGGGCGGCAACTTGAGGACCAGGTAGCAGATCAAGGAGGGCTCCCTGGTGGAGGAGGGCCGGTTTGATTGGAGGAGCATTGGCCTAGAAGCCATCCCCTTCTCCCTGTGACTCAGCCTCTTTTCAGTAAAACAAGGGCTTTTGTTTTTTGTTTTAAACCAGGTCAGTGCTTCTCAAACCTGAGCTTTTTCTGGCCCTTGCTGGTTTTCACCATATTCACGGGCCTCTGTATTATTATTACTTCCATATTATTTTTCTCAAAAGCGGCTCATAATTTTTACTTAAATTTATTTAAAGTAAATATACTACACATAGCACCTATATTATTTGGCATGATGAGAGCATAATCGTAACAGTAAGTACTGTGAGGCCCAAACAATCTTACAGAAGCCCAGCGAGGGAGGCCGCGTGGTCCGCTAAGGCTGTTTGAGAAAGGGAGCTTGGAGCTTGAGCGCCGTTGAGCGCACACCAGCCCAGGGCCTAGGCTCTCCTGGCTGCTGTCAGGCGGTCAGGGCTTCCTCGCCTGCCTCCGGACCTCTGACATCTTGCTGGCCACCTGTGGTCCATGGCCCAGGCGGGGAAACACTGACCGGAGGCTCTGAAGGTCCCTTTCTGTTTTATTTTCTTAAGAAGACCCTTGGGTCAGGAGTAGGCTTTCAGGATGATGATGAGAGGGAAGAGCATGAGAAATACCGAGAGGTGGGACAGTGTGGCTGCCTGGCTGGGAAGAGAGGGTGACCAGGCCAGAATGGACAGCCCCCTAGCCCGGCACCGGTCTGTCTTTATCCTGAAAGCAGGGGAGCCACGGAGGGTTTGAGGCAGGGGTGAGGCAGTCGGACTTGTGCATTAGAAAGAACGCCCCGGAGGGCAGACTGAGAGGCAGAGGCTGCAGACAGGGATACGAGTTGGGAAGGTCTGGCCTCCTCCTCCGCCATAGTCAGGCTCTGGAGCCTTCTCCTCCCGGAAGCCTCCCCCGGACCACAGTCCTTGTGGTCCCACCTGTGCCCTGAGCCCGCGTTTGGGATTATCCGCCTCCTCGTGGTTCCTCTTCCCCTTATCAGACCTGGGGCTGCTCAGGGTCTCAGCACCCACCCCGGGCCAAGCAGGTGGATAAAGGGAGGAATGGGCGAGGGGCTGTTGAGGAGGCCGCCTTGGCAGCAGTGTACGCTACTCCCCCCGCAGGCTGCTAAGACTCCGAGGGGGGGCTGCCCCTTGTCCAGGGCTGCACAGCCTGGGAGCATCTGACCAGGCCTCCCGGTTCTAGTGCTCTCCTACCTTCCCCCCCAGCTCCAGGAGCAGCCCTCACAGCTGTCCAGTGACCTCCAGGCCCTGTCCTTCCTTGGGTCCCAGGGTGGGTCCTGGGGAGCCTGAGCCTTGCTGGCCTCAGCCTGTCCCCTTGTCCCCCAGGACTATGGGCTGCTGCAGCTGCAGGAAGGCGCCTCGGGGCACAGCTTCCGGGCCGTGCTCTGCGTCATGCTGCTGCTGTGCTACCACACCTTCCTCACCTTTGTGCTCGGTAGGCGGGCCCTTGGGGCCAGTGGCGGGGGGCTGGGGTATAGTTGGAGGTGTAGTTGGGGGGCAGAGGTCAAGGACAGGGGTCAAGAGGGTGAAGGGCTACACACCCTGATTGGACCCCTGAGACTGGGAATGGGGCACTGAAACCACAAACAACAGGTACATCAACTGTCCTGGGGCCTGGGCCCTGACCAATCCCTTCCCCATAGCTTGACTGGGTTCCAGCCTCTGTTTTCACATCTGTGAAATGGGGATGTGCATGCCCACCTTGTAGAGGGTGTGAGGACACTGCAGGCAGCTCCTCGGGGTTCTGGGCACAGCCTTGGTGGGCACTGACTCTTGGTTATTGAGACCTGTGATGTGCTAGGGGTGACATCCGCACTATCTTACTTCGTCCTCACTCTGGAGAGAGAATATCATCCCCATTTCACAGGGGGAAAACAGAGGCTGGGGGATCACAGGAACCAGTGGCGGTGGTGATGTGTGTTGTTCCCCCATCTCCTTCAGGCACCGGGAACGTCAACATAGAGGAGGCAGAGAGACTCTTGAAGCCCTACCTGAAGCGATACCCTAAGGTGAGCTCCACCTTCTGCCAGATACCCCAGCCCACGTGTGCCCCACGGGCCCACCGGCACCCACATATGTGTGTTTGCAGGGGGCCATCTTCCTGTTCTTCGCAGGACGGATTGAAGCCATTAAAGGCAATGTTGACGCAGTGAGTAATGGGCTCTAGGCTGGTGCCGAGGACCCGTCGGGGGCTCCCAGGTTAGCAGGAATCAGACCCACAGAGATAACATTCTCAGTGCCAGGGCCCACTGGGAGGAGGGCCCCAAGGGAGAACCGACAAGTGAGCAGAGGTGGGAGAGACACTTCCAAGGCAGCCTGGAAGCCGGGAGAGGCAGGGACATTTGCGGGGTAGGATTTTGACAGGGAGATTAGGACCTCAGCATTCCTGGAGTGGGGGGTGATTGGGTAAGGCAGGGGCATGAGAAGATGCACTTATTTGGGGCACGGTGATAGGCTGGGACCTGGTGAGTGCAGGGGAGCCTGGGGCCAGTGGGGAGGACTCCGCAGGTGGGAGAGAGCCATGGAAAGCGCTAGAGAAGGGAGATCGCAGCCCAGCAGTCCTGGTCGAGACGCCAGCATGAAGCCAAGGCCCAGGATGGGCTCTGCGACGTGGAGTCCTGGGGTCTCCCACTGGCTCTGGCTGTGATTCCCCAGGCATCGGGATGGGCGCCCCCGGTCCGGGCCACTTCACAGGAGCTACAGAAACCTTTGGAGTTTGCTCTGACGCACGGGCATTATATCACTTTCATATGAACACTGTCCACTACCTGTTATCCTTCCATTGTAGCTCCATCCTGTTCTTTCACTTTGTGACTTGACTAGAGCCCCAGAAAGGGGCAGTAACTGGGTCTACGGTCATGTAAGACTAAAGGGGAACGATCAGGACTGGAGGCCAGTCTCCTGGCACGGGCTGGGCCAGCAGGGGAGTTGGGTAGGTGCAGAGGGTGCAGAGAGTGGAGTGGGCGTGGCTCCGGGGGGCGCCGGCGCAGGCTGACCAGCGGGGGCCCCACAGGCTATCCGGCGGTTCGAGGAGTGTTGCGAGGCCCAGCAGCATTGGAAGCAGTTCCACCACATGTGCTACTGGGAGCTGATGTGGTGCTTCACCTACAAGGGCCAGTGGAAGATGGCCTACTTCTACGCCGACCTGCTCAGCAAGGAGAACTCCTGGTCCAAGGTGGGCTCACACCCAGTGTTGGGGGACATTCGGGGACCAGGCCACCCCAGATTAGCCATCTGTCCCCAGACCAACGGCCAGACCCCTTTCCGAACACAGATGTCTCCGCTGGAACTTAAACAGAACCATAACTTCTAATAGGACTCAGGGCTGGAAGGAGCTAAAGACCATGAGGAACAGAGAAACTTCAGAGCTCTAATGTCAGTTGAGATCCTTAGTCACTAGGGACGGAAACGTGGCTCATGCTGTCTAGGTGAGGGCTGGCCCGCAGAACCTACGGTGGTGGTGGGAATTCCCGCACCATCTACCGCGGGAGCCACCAGCCACTGTGCACAGTGAGCACTTGGAATATTCCTAGCGCAGCTGGGAAACTGGGTGTTTTTTACTTTATTTATTTTTAATTCAAGTTTAAATTTAAACGTCACATGGGTTAGTGGCCACTGTGTTGGACTATGTGGGTCTAAAACACACAAGGCCCATTAATTCATCCAACAGAGAATTCTAGGCAAACTGACTTCATGTAGGGTTGGATCCAGGAATTCCAATTCTGTCATGTGGGCTTGGTTTTTCCATCTGTAGCTGTGCTCTGCTCTATGACATCTTTGTTGTGTAGGCAGGTTCACTCCGTGTGACAGGCAGGGTGGCCATGGGCTGCCTGCCCCAAACTCACATCTTCCCTTTGGTTTCAACTGTAGTCCCACAGTGGAGCCTCACTGGTCTGGTGTAGATTGCATGGCAATGCCTGGGAACAGAGGGGTGGTAAGACTGATGGATGGGGAGTAGAAGAGGGTTGATTCCCCAGAAGAAAAGTGAGGTGATGTCCCCAAAAGCAGCACTAGGAGGCAGGCATTAAAGAAACGCCATGGAGGCAAAACAAAAGCAAAAGCAGGTGCCCACTATAGGGGAAAACGTATAACATCAAGAGAAGTGGTGACGCCAGCATTAGCCATTGCCATCATGGTAATGATGGCACAACTTTCTGATCACGGGGTTTTAGGATCATTCAGGTCATCAGCGAGCGTCTAATCCGGTGTCAGCAAATACACATCGGTGTGCCTCAGTGACTCTAAGTCCCGATTTCTCACTCCTCCTCCCCTCTGCGTGGGAGTCCTTTTCCAGGAGCCCTGCCCCGGGGACCAAGCTGAAAGGGGATTCTCCGGGTCTGGGCGTGGGTGCTGGGGGAAGGGTAGGTTCCCACTGGGCTCTCGCCAGGTGCCCAGCACTTGCCATTTCCTCCACACTGCATCCGGTGAGACAGAGGCTGTCTCCACTGGGCACACAAAGGCCACGGAGACTAAGAGAAGGTATGTGACTTTCCTTGCCTGCGTAGCTGTTGGTGCTGACGCTGGATTCGAAGACAGCTCTGTGCGACTCGAAGGCCTCCGCTTTTCCCAGCTTGCCCAGAGGCCACCCTGCTGTTACAGGCGCTTCCTCAGGCCCAGCCCCCGTGGGCCTGGCATTCACCCTTCATCACGTCCCACTCCCAGTAAGAGCGCAGACTTGGGGAACCTTTCTGAGCCAGTGACCCAGAAGCCTTCCTGTGGAGCCAGCCGGGCAGCTGGGCCCACCTACGTGGGGGAGAAGAGGTGTGGAGGGAGCACACAGCTGCTGTGAGGAGCAGGGGCAGGGAGTCTCTGTGTGACTTTGGGGTGGCCAACACCCCTCTCTCCAGCGCTTTCCTTAGAAGGGCTTCCTGTGAAAGTAGGGGTTGTAGCACCCTGAGTTCTGGGGCCTCATTTATTCCTAATCTGCAGTCCTTGGCCACCACAGAGTCCACCAACTTTCAACTCTAGGGACTTGGCCTGTGGCTATGGCATCTCTCTCTGCCTCGACTACACTTCCCTGTGAAGCCTTCGTGTTTCCCTCAGCTTGAGATGGCCAGAATCTAGGTGGTGACAACTATGTGTTCAGCGCTGTAACGAGGGAAACCAAGGAGAGATCAAAGGCAGGTCTGGGCAGCCCAGCCAAGAAGAGAAGGGAGGCTTCTGGAAGAGCACATATCTGAGCTGAGTTTGGGAGGAGGAGGAATTAGGGTGGAGGGTGGAGGATGTGAAAGGACACCCCAAGCCAAGAGGACAGCGAGGACAAAGCCTTGAAAGCCAGGGTACTGCTAAGAAGTTGCGTGTCCCCAGGTGAAGGGTTGTGGGTAGAAGTGTAGGGGGGCTATGGGGAAACCATCCCCATTAAGTCACTTGCTGTAGATTCTTGAGCACAAGGACTGTCTGACTGCACAGACCTTGGTAGAGAGACCCAGAAAAATGTGTGGAGCCAATGGGCAAACGGACAGCTCTGGCGAGACAGGGTCCCGTCAGAGGGGGAGGCTGCTGTTTTCCAGCGATGTGGCCCCACAGTGTCCCTTGATGACCTGGTGTCTGTGGGTGTCACAGCTCTAGGTCGCTGCATCTGCCCTTGCTGGTGTCTCAAGGGGATGAGCTGTCCAGGGGGGAGCAGGAGAAGGCTCTTCGAAAAAGCCATTGGTAAGACTGGCAGAGAAGGAACAGGGACATCTTAGGCAGAGAAAACGCACAGGCGAAGGCTGGGGGTGAGTTTAAGGAGAGACGGGGAATAACTGGCGGAAGAAGAGCCAGAGAAGCAGGTCCCAGGGCCCTGAGTGGCTGTTTGGGCTTCAGTCTGATGGGGAAGGAGCCCTTGATGCTTGTGGCTTGGATTTGGGCTTTAAGAAATCTCTCCCGCAGTTGCTGGGCACCCCTACCTGAAGCCGTGTGCCTTCGATGTATTCTGTGAAGGGCCCAGAGGCCAATGCGGTTAGAATGATGTGAGGGAGAGGGAAACAGTGAGAGATGAAATTGGAGAGGAAACCAGGGGAGAGTGGATGGGGTCTCGCAGGCCATGAGAGGGGGCGTGGGTTTTATCCTAAGTGTGGAGGGATATCATGAGGACATTTTGAGGACAAACTGATGAAATCTGACTTAAAAAGATCTGCCTGGCATGGCGTGGGAAATGACTTGCAGGGGCAGGAGTGGGCGCAGAAAGATCGGTTAGGAGATCATATAATCCAGGGCAAGAAAGACATCCCTGGTGGCCTGGGGCAGGGAGTGGTGTGCAGGCTGGTGTAACAACTGAGGTGGGTGATGGAGTCAGGGACTCAAGAGCTAGATGGGAGGTAAAACGATGAGGGCTTAGTGACTCAGTGCCAGGGCGGGGAAGAGGGAGAAGGCAAGGGCGGTACCAGGAAGTTAAAGGTGGGATGGGGAATGGGTTCTAGCACGGGGAGACTTTTCCTACCACGCCCCACAAACCCCAGCTTTTCCTCATTGTGCGAAGGGCAGACTGAGGTGCTGAGGGCAGAGAACTGGGAGTAGCCCTGAGTCTCAGCATGGGCGGGGCTGTCAGGTGGAGGCTGCTTTCCACCTTCTCCAGAGACAGGACTCCAGGATGTCCTGCTCCCTTTCCTCCTCCACCCACTACACTTCTTTCTGGGCTAATGGCAGGTAGGTAGTTCTTTGGCAGCAGCCGCAGGTGGCAGGAGCTGTGGTTCAAGGCTCAGCCACTGGAGGGCAGCACAAAGCCAGGCTCCTCGGGCACTGGATTTTTAAGGGGAAGGGGCACAGTTTTCAGGATGGATCTCTGGGAGGAGGAAGGGGGTCTGCAACAGCCGCACCTTCCCTCCCTGTGGACAAGGCCCTTAAAGCCACACAAATCTGGCTTTACTCCCAGCTCTGCCCCCAGCAGCACTGAGGACTTAGGAAGCATAAGGCGGGTACCGATTCCCTTCTGGCATCGTCTTTGGGATCAAGTGAGGTGATGTATGTGAAGTGCCCAGCACGGAATAAGGCAGTTCCCCCGAGGGATCCTGAACTGAGCCTTTACCCAGGGCCGTGCTCACTCTTCTGGCCTCACACCTCTCCTTTTATACATCCCATATTTTATGCTACTTCTTTGTACCCTTTGCTATACACAGGCTCTGATCGGGCTGTTCCCCGTGCCCGGAAAGTCCATTCTCAGGGTTCCTGTGAATCTCCTTGTTGACCTTCGAGAGCCCAGTCTAAAGCAACTCCTTCCCAGAGGCCCTTGCTGCCCTATCTTCGTGTCTCCGTCCTGGCCTCAGCACTGCGCGTGCATCCACTAGCTGGAGAGCGTGGCAGCTGCTTTGATGTGGGCCCATCCCGGATTTAACTCCCAGCTCAAGTCCTCAAGTTGCTTCAGCTCCCTCAGTTTCTCCCCTGGGGCCTGGGGATAATGTTAACTACTAAATGAGGTATTTGCGCCAAACGAGGTCCAAATGAGTTGCCACGGGAGCTGTGACCTCAAGCTGTTGCCAAGGGCGGAGTAAAAAGTGTGGCGTGCGGCTCGGCGAGCCCGCGCGGCTGGGCCTCACCCACGCACTCTGCGGCCGTGATCGGAAGGTCGGTGCCTCACCCCTGACTCTTGCTCTGCCTCTCCCAGGCTACCTACATCTACATGAAGGCTGCCTACCTCAGCATGTTTGAGAAGGACGACTATAAACCGTTTGGGGATGACGAAGTGGAGTTGTTTAGGTGAGCCCTACCATGGGACCCCCACTGTAGGCCTCAGCCAGGCTCTATCCAGGGCACCAGGGAGGAGGTGCTGGGGTTGTCATCACCCCTGGCCCTGAGCTCCCTGCCCCCTACCCCAAGGATCGCCCCGCATGCCCATCATTCCCTTCCATCGCCACCTGTTGCTGCTGCTTTCAGAGCCCTTCCAATGTGTTCAGAGGCTTTCTTTCACCAAAGTGGTTTTTGTCAACATCCTTTCCTCTGAACCTCCAGAGAGGTCCCTTCTGATGGGTTAACCTGATACACTCAGAGAAGCACCGTAGAGATCCAAAGAGTCAAATAAACAGGATTAAACCCAGCCTTTGCCATTTCTTAGCTGTGTCACCTTGGACGATTTCAGCATCTATAAAATGGGAATAACCTCTGCCTTGCAGCAATGTTTTGCAAATCAAATAGAGGATATATTTATGGAGCCTGAAGCCACTAAACTGTGGCCGTCTTTATTTGTATGTGTAAGGCCAGCTGTGTTTACCTTTGCAAAGGCTGTAGAGCAGGGCTCAGCCTTGGCAGGTGGCGAGTTGAGCCTGGGGCCTTCCTCCAGCCGCGGTGAGGGTCGGCCTTGGTGTGGGGTAACCTGAGCTTCCCGGGCTACAGCTGTCTTGGTCATAGGTGGTTATCATTTGCTGAGCGCCTCTGTTTCTCCACCTCAAGTAGCTCTCCGAGACGGCCTCTAAGGGTGAGTGTCTCTAGGGGAAGAAGATAATTTTCCCTCTATTTTTCTAGGTTTTTGGCTGAGCCCACCCCCTCCCTGTAGTAAAAGATTAACAAGAGAAAAACAAAGAAGTTTAAAAACATGTATGCCTCCTGTGTACGTGGGAGATACCCAGCAAAACTGAATAATTCTCTGAAATGGCCCAAGCGATCTCCTTCAATACCATCTCCAACTACAGACCAAAGCTGTTGTTGGGTGAAGAGCCCAACCCAACATTGGGCTGTAACAGGAGGTTTTCAAAGCACAGTAAAGGAGGGTTTGATTGTTCTGCAGATTAGTCTCTATCTTCTCTATTGATAAGAGTTTCTAGAGGTTTAGTCACCCTCCCATTCCTGTTATAGAGAGGGAGATACCTGTACAGGTGGGATTTCCTTTATAAATATAAATGTCTCAAAAGGTAACTTCTAGGTTTTCAGGAGTTTTTTCTGTGTCTGCAATTTCTTAAAAATAACCTGCCTAAAATAATCTTTGTGCCAAGGAGGCAGGTTGTGGGGTGACAAACTCTGCTCCCATTCATACCATTATCTCCATTTTAGAAATGAGAAAACAGGCCCAGAGAGGTTCCACAGTGAACAAGGGGAGGTGTCTGGTCGGGGGACCTCACAACTAGGTCCAGCTGTTTCCTGCGCTTGGGCAGCTCAGGCTTGAGGGTCACAGACACGCCCTGTGAATGTGGCAGAATTCGGAGGGTAGGATGGAGCTGGGTGGGTGAGGCCCCAGCTGTGGAGGCTCGCCGAGCTGCATGCCACATTTTATCCTGCCCTTGGGAACAGCTGAGGAGGCCCCAACTCAGGCAGCAAGAGTTAATTAAAGGTTCAAGCTGTGAGGTCTTGGGCAGGTCCCTCCCTTTCTCCGGGCGCTCATCTATCCTGTGAAATGGGGTCAGGCTTCCACTGGGCCCTCCAGAAATGGGGTCTGGGGGTGGAGGAGAGAGAGCTAGAAGGCAGAGCAGGCCTGGGGCATTTGTGTGTATTCTCACTCCTGCCAGCTGGTGAGGGGGAAACCCTTGCCTGGCCACAGGAAGTGGTCAGGTCTTGGGACAGGGCCTGTGAAATAAGGCCATTATGAATCCAACACTGTCATCAGATAGAGGAGGAAACTGAAGCCCAGAGAGGTGCCAAGCAGACACTGAGCAGTCTGGGGACTTAGTTCTCTCCTGCTTTTTCTCACCCTGTCCCCAATCCCCTTCCTCAATCTCTCGCAGGGCTGTGCCGGGCCTGAAACTCAAGATTGCTGGGAAATCTCTACCCACGGAGAAGTTTGCCATCCGGAAGTCCCGCCGATACCTCTCTCCCAAACCTATCTCTTTGCCAATCCCTGCTCTGGTGGGTAGGAGGGTCTTGACCGGCTCTGCACTCCAGTTCGGAATTTTAGGGATTAGCTGAGAGCCAGGGATACAACCATGGACCCAGGGGAAGTGGATGAGGGAGAAAGACCTTCATGCCTCAAGGGCCTGGAGAAGATTTCACAATTCACCTGGGACTGGGGGAAGGGCAGATGAGTCTGAGCCAGCTCTTGCCTCTGAGAAAGTGCTGGCAGAGGCGGATTAAGGTCGGTTGGGGCCCTGGGCGCAGAAGAAAATATTGGGCCCCTTAAAAAAAAGAAAGAGAGGGAAAACAAAAATACGTGCCTTCAGAAGTCGGGGCCCAGGGCGCGCGCCTGGTGCGCGGCCCGCCCTTAAAGCCGCCCCTGAGTGCTGGTCTACTGGGGGCGGGGGTGGGGAGACAGAAGAGCAGGCTTCAGACACCTCAAGGCAGAAAGAGCAGCCCTCCGAGACAGCTCCCCACACCTGTCCCCGGGCAGAGGCTTCGCTCAGCTGTTTGTATTCCCACCCTGATTGTTTCAGTCTTGTCATGATTGTAATTGTTGTTTACACTGTTCCCGTCACTGGGCCCAGCTTTTCTGAGGCCTGGGACTCTGCAATATTCCACTCTGAAATAACAATAATAGCTGACATTGTTACTGGGCGCTTGCTGTGTTCGAGGCTCCTCACACCCACTGCCTATGGCCTCCTGATCCTTGGAATAACCCCCCGAGTTCCCATTTTACAGACAGGGATACAAAGTCCTAATAGAGAAGGGATAAAAGTAGAAAGGTATCTAATAAGTGGATAAAATATAAGTAGAAAGATAAAATAATCTGTCCCGGTTGCACAGCTAGTGAGTTAAGAGTTAGAATTTGAACCCAAATGGTGTGGTTCCAGAGACTGTGTTCTGAGCCACTGTTACAATGCTCATTCCATGCCTGATTTTAGCAGTCATCAGAGAAGGTTCCAGTGTGTCAAAAGTCCCTATTATTCAAATAGTAAGGCAGCCAGAAAAGTAGAAAGGGTCTTCAGAGACCTTTCATTGGTTCTGGTTCTACCATTAACTAATTGTATGACCTTAATGTAAAATGGGATAATATATAACCTGCCCATTTCATAGTGCAGTTATGAGAATCAAGCGATACAGTGTTAGATACTTTATAAATCAAAAAGTATGATATTTAAAACAATTTTTATTTGAGAAAGATTTGTTGCTCCACTTACTTATGCATTCATCGGCTGCTACTTCTGTGTGCCGTGACTGGGGACCGAACCTGCAACCTTAGCATACTGGGAGGGGCCTCCTGGCTAAAGCCAAAAAGTTCAGTATTGATAGACTTTATTTAGAACTTGTATCCTGAATATCTCTAATTAAAGTATTTTATAGTTTAAAGTAAAGCTATTATCATAAAATTGGGTGCAATATTGTAAGGAAGGGCAGGGGAGGTATCTATACAAAAAATTTAGGGGAGAATTTCCCAACCTATAATCTGAAAAATGCCGTTTATGCATAACATGACTTCTGTGATTAATATATTGGGCAAGACTGTTCTAAACAAATTATTCCTCCAGCATTTAGGAGCTTAGAAGGGCCTTTAGTGATCCTCTGATCTGAGCTGCCCATTTTATAGGTGGGGAAACTGAGGCCCCACTGAGGAAACCGAAGACTAACTTGCTCCCCTACCCTCAGGAAATGATGTACATTTGGAATGGCTATGCTGTGATTGGGAAGCAGCCAGAACTCACAGACGGGATACTTGAGATTATCATCAAGGCTGAAGAGATGCTGGAAAAGGGGCCAGGTGACTACCCCCAGGCCCTTGAACCTGCCAGGCTGGGTCAGACCACAGGACTTTCGGCTGAAGCTCCCTCTACCAAAAACACCCTCCCTTTACTTCTCTACTCTGGTAACTGACCTTCCTTTCGAGAGCGAGCTTCAAGGCTAGCCCCTCCAAGACGCTGTCCCTGGTCCCGGAGGTCGAGTCAAGGCCTCCCAGGGGCTCCAACAGCCCCTGGGCTTCCTTCAGTCAGCCTTGATTTCACTCTGTTGTCATCCTCTCAGTCTGTCTGTCCTTCTCGGTGTGAGTTCCCTGAGGACAAAGGACCATGTGTGAGTCACCTGTGTCCTCAGGCCCAGCACGGAGTAGGGGCCCCAGACACGAACGAGCCTGTTTTCTTCTCTCACTGCCCTGTTCTCAGAGAATGAGTACTCGGTGGATGATGAGTGCTTAGTGAAGCTGCTGAAGGGCCTGTGTCTGAAATACCTGGGCCGTGTCCAGGAGGCCGAGGAGAATTTCAGGAGCATCACTGCCAAGTAAGTGCCTCTGTGGCTGCTTCCAGTCCACATGGCCAACCGCTGGGCCCTGTCCTCTTGGGTAGAATTTTCAGGCATATTTCTCCCTCACGTGCACTCACTCCAGTGCACGGCCCTACCTCTATGCACTATGTGGGTACTAGTGTCTACTCTGTGCCAGGACCTGTGCTGGGCACCGATCATCAAGACCTCCGCCCCCGGGGCCACCACCAGATTGCTCAGCTACAGGAGCCCATCCACACTGAGTTTCATGTGAATGGTGCCCCCTGAAGTTTGTAATTCACCAAGTCTGCCCTTGCCCTTGGGAATCACAAATGTTAGCAGTAGATAGATACAGGCAACTCAATCCTGTACGATCAGGGCCGTGCTAGGGGGAAGCGGAGAAGATAGCAGGTGTCCTGAGGAGGACCCTAAACCTAATTCAGGATACCAGGAAAGGCTTTCCAGGGATGTTGTTTAAACTGTGATGTTTTTCAGGCAGAGAAAGCAATGGAGGAGTTTTAAGTGGAGTAGGAACAACACATGCAAATGCTTGGGTACAGAGAGACACCCGAGGCTGGAGGGACAGTGTTTGGGCTTTCCCTGCCTGCATGAAATTAGAGGGAAAGGGTTGCAGATGAAATGTTGGGGGCGGGGGGGAGGTTTACACTGCAAAGGGCCTGGCTGTTTTGCTTACAAGACTAAACTTTATCCTGCAGACAGAAAAGAGCCAGGGAAGATATCAGACAGGGCAGATCTGGGTTCTAAAAGGGTGTTTCTGGGGCAGCACGGTAGGTAGGTCAGAGGGGCCAAGCTGGAGACAGGACACTTCCCAATATAATAAGTCATTCAACTTGGAAAAAGGGGGTTGAGGACTAAGGAGGGAGTGGGCTAAGGATACGGCATGAGCCATAGGTTGTTAGGAAGTTGGGTCCCAGGTGCAGAGGCCTGGAGGGCTCTGCTGTGGATCCTAAGACGTTCTAGGTCTAGGTAGTGGGAACCTTCCCAAATTGTAATTGGGAGCTGGAAACTACATGAGGGCACGGGGAAGGAGAAGCCCTTCACTTGGGGAAGGCTCTGGAGAAGCCTGAAGGAGGTCTCAAGGGCAGGGCCTGAAGCCATGTCTTCCTGTGTCTCACAGTGAAAAGAAGATTAAATATGACCACTACTTGATCCCAAACGCCCTGCTGGAGCTGGCCCTGCTGTTCATGGAGCAAGGCAGAAATGAAGAGGCTGTCAAACTCTTGGAAGCTGCCAAGTAAGGCTGGATTAGCCTTGATGAGTCCTTTGCTCCCTATGAGCTCGGGCTTCACTGGGCTGGGGCAGAGGAGCCCGGGCAGCAGTGACAGAGGGGTGGGCAACGCAGGATGGCAGTCCAGAGGCTGGACCTGGGTGTCCCTGGGAACCCAGCTCTCACCTAGTGTGCAAAGGCTTCCTCCTCCATTTACCAGTGAGGAATTGGGATCCCAGAAGCAGGGAGTGAGTTACCCAGGGTCTCACACAAGTCAGCCACAGGGCTGTGTGAAGCCTCAGGTCTCCTGCCTTCTAGCCCATAGATCTACCTCTTGAAACCTCAAGGTTGGGGACCCATCAGGACCAAGAGTGGCTCCAAGGGGGATGGTATCTGGGTGAGGAGCTACATAGCCTTTCTGCTAATCCCTACTGGGCAGGCCCAACTTTCTTTGGACAGAGACAGGGACTTAGTCCTTTGCAACTCTTCCTTGGCTGGTGGGCTCCCACAGCTCAGACTAGAGCAGCCTCATGTGTCTGATTCTCTGGTCTCTTCCAGGCAAAACTACAAGAATTACTCCATGGAGTCAAGGACACATTTTCGAATCCAGGCAGCCACACTCCAAGCCAAGTCTTCTCTAGACAATGGCAATAGATCCATGGTCTCATCAGTGTCCTTGTAGTTTTGTGCAGCACTCCCAAGCCTGAAGATGGAGACAGCTGGACAAAGCTCCTGGAAACATTTCAAACTGATCCCCTACCCTGGCCCTGCCTTCGGGGCCCACCGGTGCTCCAGTGAGCCGGCACAACCTGAGTATCCGTGAAGAAGCCAAGCTGGCATTTTCACCAGTGTGGCCAAGGTCCTTTGCCAAGGACAGAGCAGGTGGAGCCCTCTGCCTGCCCTATCACATATACGGGTACTTGTTTTTCACTGTGATGTTTTCAGAGAATGTACGAACAGTTTACATTTTCCTCAGAAATACGATCGGATCATAGTTGGCTTTTCTAAAAACCACCAACCAACGACCTGTGTATCTTTGCTTTATCCCCTACTGATCTGGAGGCAAATCTGTATGATGCCAAAGGCGAAACTGCTTTTCAGACTGCAGCAAGGTCTCAGCTTCTGGGGCTGGAAGGACCCTCAGGAAGGTCTGCACCTCAGGCTTCAAAACTTCTGGGGGTTGCACAAAGACACCCTCTATCTTATTCCTTACACTTCATTTTAATGCCCTTTGTATCCCTTCCAACTTAAAAAAAAAAATCAAACATGTCTTTTTAGTGAGATAATTTTGAGTCCATCTGTGGGAAAAAAATCAGTCTCTACCTTTCAGGGCTGGGGATGCTGAGACGGACAGACGGGGAGCTATGGGGCTCACCCCGTGCTAAGAAGTTTGCGGGGAGGGGTGGTCCTCAAACTGAAACCACTGGGAATAATTTATGAAATCTTCTGTACTTCACTGCGAGGTACATTTATTTACTGACTGCATTTTTCTGGTTATTCTTGGCCCACTGTATATGTTTTTTCAGTTAAGAGAAAATAGATATTTAAGTAATAAAACTTACATATTTAAAAGAGATCATGCAACATCTATTTCAGTAAAACGTGTTGCTTAAATTCTTAGGCAGGGCAGAAAGTCTGGATCAGAAACCTGTTTTATTTAGTTACGATATTCTAAAATTTTTAGAGTAACTTACCAACATTTAAAAATGGGGAGATTTCACAAATCTGGTTTCCAGCCTCTTATTAAAAAAAATATAAGAAAGATCTGGCAACACTGGGCCTTACTACCATAAGGCAACAAGACAACAATCAGTTGGAGCTGAGTAGAGGTGTCTTTAAACATTTATACTGCCCTTCTGGTTCCTAAAATCACCTGCATTTGCAACCTCTGGGACGGTCAGAATGAGAACTCAAGTTCAGTGACCAAGTTTTACCATTCAGAATCTCATGACAGCATACTTCAGTTTAACCATTTCCACAGAAAACTCATGTACACAGTAACAATATTAATCTGTGAACATGCCAGTCCTCAAATACATGAATGCAATTTCTGTAAGGGAAGAACCACAGGCAACTTTCCAATCTTCCAGCATTGCTGTATTTAGCAAACACTCGAGCATATGCCAGTGGCTGGGTGGGTTAATCTACTAACAGGCAGTCAACCAGCTTCCTGTGACCGATACTGAGTAGGTTTTAGGTAAGGCATAGTCTCAGGGGAAGAAAGCAAGCAGTCAGAGCAGAAAAGCTGTGAATTCTTTTCCCCTCATTTCGTTAGAACTAGACAGAAGACTGCTGTCCATAGAGCAGCCCTCTGCAAGTTCTAGCTCCTCCGAGGCCTGGGTGCTGGGAGACCAGCCTGTTTCTAGGTTGTTAAGCAGCGTGGGGGTGAGAGGGTGCCTACAGCCAGGCTGCTGAGAGGATAGCGTTCTGTGGCTCCCCCCATTAGAACCCTACCTAGTGCTGTATCAAAGCAGCACTGGACATAGGATACCAAACATTTGCAAAATAGTTTATGAAAAAACCCCACAACTTTTATTTCAACATTTACTTTAGGTGCTTTTGCTTATATTTTAAAAATTTATGCCAGATGGGTTCCTTGTGTTTGTTGCTTCTTTCTTGCTGGGCCTCATTAATGAGCCTATAGCACCTTTACCTCTGTCTGCTGCCCTGCCTGCAATCCGGCCGATAAGGGAGCTCAGCGGGCTTTGTCTCCTTTATCCCATCTGCAGCCTGAGATAGTCTATGAAAAACATGCATGTGAGGGAGGGCGGAGGGTGACCACATTGGGTGTCTGACACCACTTATCCTCGTGCAGAGGCCTTTGACGGTGGAAATTCCGTTATGAGCTTCTTCCTTTGTCTGCTTTGAGCCATTTCTGGTTACTTCTCTTACAGATCTTTGCAGCACATCTGCCCTGGATAGGCAGCTGGTCAGGTGGAGAGTTTTGGCCTAGAAACGAGGAGAATTCAATTCTAGTCCCTGCTGCGCTATTGATTTTCAGAGTAACCTTGGGAAAGTCACAGACCTTCGGAAAATTAACAACTCGGACTAGATTACACTCTTTCCTGCTGTCAACAGTTCTGATTCTAACTCTGGTCAAGTCTGTTGGTGGGTTTTCATCTCTAAAATGAGGCAACATATATAACTCTTTACTTTTGGCCAAAGCCTTGTGTTACCAATCTACTCAACCAGAAATGATAGGCTTTCTCAATCTGGGGCCTGGACAGGGGTCCAGGATACCCAGAGAGCAAATAATCCTCATTTGGGGCAAGTCTAAATCCTGGGCCACATACAGGAACTCAGTTGTTAGGAAATAGCAACTGTGTAATATGACCCGAACAGGCCCTTGACAACGGAAAGTTGAACTCTGCCTCTCACTGGTCACAGGCCCTTGGGGCTTTCAGCTGTGTGCCAGTCCCTATCAGTTCTCCCATGTGTTGGCAGGATTCCCTATCCCTTATCTCTCAAGTCAGAACGGGAGTGTTTCCAAAACAGCTATGGTCATTCACAGCAAAAGTCAAGGCCTGACAGCAAAACCAGGACCCTAAAAGGCCAACACCAACCCAAGACTTGGCTGAGGTCCAGGTGGGAGATTCCCAGCAACTGAACAATAATAGCAGTTTTTTTTAAAAAAATGATTTTATTTATTTTATTTTTAGACAGAGGGGAAGGGAAGGAGAAAGAGAGGGAGAGAAACATTAATGTGTGGTTGCCTCTTGCGTGCCCCCTACCGGGGACCTGGCCCGCAACCCAGGCATGTGCCCTGACTGGGGAATCGAACTGGCAACCCTTTGGTTCTTTGGCCAACGGCTCAATCCACTGAACTACACCTGCCAGCGCAGCACCAGGAGGTTTTTGGAAAGCCCTAGCCTGTGAGTACTACAATCATTCAACAAAGGAGTAAAATCCAAAGACACTTTTCTCTGGATTTACTCCCAAATTTATTTCTTCTAAAATGATGGAGAATGGACCACTTACCCTTGTTTGCTTCAAAACTAAAGCTTTACAGTGTGCTTCTTCAATAACTGCTTCCGTATGTCCTCAGCACCATCACACTGACTCAGTATAATGAGGTGTCTGAATTCCAAAAACCATGCAGCGAATGGGAATTTCTCACTCCTCGTCCCCAGACGCAGTTACCAGTGTTGGAAAGTGCCTTTGTGCTCAGGTTAACACAGCTCCTGGGAAACCTGGGCAAAGCTCATTGCTGTCCAACAGGCTAAGTCCACACACAAGAAGCTGCATTTGGGGTCTTGAAAAATTCATTTCTAAATTAGTAATCTATGAATTACCTCCACTGTATAAAGTCAACTGACAAATGATAAAATGTAACACGGCCCTTCCTTTGTGAATACAACTGTCGAAGGTCACATGGACTTCTAAAAGTTGACATTCAAGTTTAACCAGATGTGTCACAGCTAATACCTCACAAATGACCGGACCGGGTTGTCTTGTTTTGCTTCGCATCATTAACAAACACTTCTGAACATCAGACACTGTATGTTCTGGGTGGGAAAAAATAGCTAATGTTGGGTGCTCATTTATTTACCAGTTGCTATTCTGAACACTGTACATGGTTCTAATCCTCATAACAACATTATGAAGCAGGGACCATAACTGCCATTTTACAGATGGGAAAACTGAAACAGGTTAAATAACTTGCCTAAGACCACACAATTACTATGCAGCATAAAGATTTGAAGCAAAGCAGTTAACTCTAAAGCCCATGGTCTGCTAAATTGCTGGTCAAGCTTAAAATGATCAATTTAAAGTTTGCTCTGACTTACAGTGACTTGGGCCACTGTTAAGGTAGTAGCTAAAAATGCAAACATTAGAAATCCTTGGCTTGGAACACATAGAGAATATATGTCTGTGTGGCAGTTTCCCCAGGCCACTTGGCTTCAAGAGGTAGGAACAGGATCTAATTTGGACAAAGCCAAAAAAAAAAAAAAAAAAAGCAACCCTTTAGCAACAGTATTTGCTTATAAAATCATCAAGGGATACTGGAGGAAAAGGCATGGTCTAATCCCGAAATCGATAGGTAGAATTCTGGTCAGTTACTCCAGAGACAAGAAGTGAAGCCTGAACAGATGCAGAGGTTCAAGGCCTGGACTGAGGCTGAGGCTTGAGGGTAGCAAACCATGTGCTAGGAGAGGTTTGGTGGAAGACAGGAAGAGGGAGGAACATTTGACACCTGGCAAGCATATGCTAAAGGCGCTCAATTTTGAGTTTGCTGGTCAGCCAACACGTCACATCTGTGGGTCAAAGCAGTCCTTGGGCCAGAGATCTGTTACCCCTGGACTGCAGCTTTCAGATAACTATTATAGAAAGAGACTGTGAGCAAATTCACAGTAAGAGAAAAGGCTGCTCTCCTTAAAATATGAAATGTTAAGTTCTAAATTACATAGGGTAGTGGAAAAAAAGCACCGACTGGATTCAAACTTAGTTGGAATTATTTTGCTGCTTTGAGAATCAGTTTATACTTCCATAAAATGAGGCTAATGCCAACCGCTGCACAGGATAGCCGAGAATAAAAAGACATCATGAAAACATCGTAGCATAGCCCCTAGTATATTAAGGTGGTAAATTTACTGGGCCTCATACACTGTGGGAAGGCAGTGGTGGCGCTGGCCTTGGGAATGACTGAATCAAGGGCTCTAGTGCTCCCCCATTTCTTGGCTCTGCTCCTGTGTTAGATGGGGTACTGGGCAGACAAAAACAACATGTATCTACGCTATGTCTTTTTTTTTCAAAGTTTGCATACAGGAACTATGGCCTGCTGTATTCCAAGGTGAAGGGAAGGATGAGGACAGTAGGTTCAATTCGTGGTGCTGGTTAATGACAAGAATTACCGGAGAGCTGCCTTTGCCCTTCTTGCCACCCTTGAAAACCTTGCGTACAAGATCCCTGTTTTCCAATGGGGACTTCCGTGATGATGGTTCCCTCTCTCCCAGAAACGCTCAGGTTTGTTAGGGCCCGTCTTCTGCCCAGTCACCTAACCTTCACTTAGTAACTACTGACACTCAATTGTTTTGATCTCATGGAGCTTAGTCTGATGAAGAAAACATACAAGTAACTACAGAATTACAGCCATTGTATAAATAAACGGGGTGCGTTCGGTCCAGAGGATACGCCACCCGTTGGAACAATCTGGGGAAGTGAACGACAGGGCAGAAACTATAATTTAAAAAGATCCGAGACAGGAATATGCTTGACATTTTAGGAAGCACAAAATAAAGTCTGCGAGGCTAGAAGGTAGAGTAAGTACTATGAGAGAAGAGAGGCAGAAAGCCAACTCTCTTCGTTAAGTTTGGATTTTACTCAGCACAGGAAGCTATATACAAGTTCTAAGCGGAGGAACGACATCATCCAATTTACTCAAAATTATTTTAGCTGCGACGAGAAGAATGGATTATATAGGGTTAAACAGGGAATTCTGGAGGTTGGTGCCCACGCCAAAGGCTTCCAGCAGCACTTGCCTCTGCTTTGTGTAAAATTGCTGATAAAAATACATCTTCCCTTCACCAGCTACAAGACTTGGGGAAAAAAAAACTTTCAATATGCTAAGTGAGAGGCTCTAAGAGTCACTGTTAAGTTGGCATTTCATATCCTTTGCTCATCATGAAAACCAGGAACCTAGTTTATCAAAATCCACACTTCAACGATATCTTCAAAGCCATTAACTCAAAGTTTAAGAAACATAGTCCCGAGGACAGTACTTGCAATAACACACCATCTCAAAATGCCCTACTAGATATATAGCACCTGCTCACTATCACAAAGAACCATGTTTATAAACTAATCTTCCTCATGTCAAATATATATATATATATAAAATTAGTGTAAGCAAGGGCCGTGAAGACAAATCGTTTGTGAAAAACAAATTCCCTTCCCCATAGATGACAGACCCTAAAATTATCGCTATAAATCTATACTCTGTCTGCTGAGCTTGGCCACCCTTATAGACAGGAGGTCAGGATTCTGCAGTGTCAATGCTCAAGGACTGGCTCTGATTCTGGAATTGGCAGAATGTCGCCTGTTCTCCCAACTCTAGCATGGCAAGTGCTGGAAGCCAATCTCAATGTCTTTCTGATAGCACAGTCCAAGCTTCCTATTTCATACAATGCTTTGGGATCCCCAATGACTAAATTAATTACTATGTGGCCCTCAGAGAAAAGATGGGCTTATCACTTTTCAAAGCCAACCAAATCTGCTCTGACTCCTGTGGGCTCGGTTGGTTGGGTGTCATCCTGTAAAGCAAAAAGTTGCCAGTTCGATTTCCAGTTGGGGCATTTATGAGAAACAACTGATCGATGTTTCTTACCCTCTCTTTCTCCCTGCCTTCCCTCTCTCTAAAAATAAATAAAAAATCTTAAAAAAATAAAAAGCCAACCAAATCTTCTCACATGCATTCAGAGTTCACCACTATGACCAGACTCTTGAGGAAACCCTCAGTTACCTATTTCAACTTCATTTTTTCAGTGACAAGGAATTTGGAGCCTATAAACACTGATGTTATAGAAGGGGTTCAAAGCAAGCAGGTGAGGTTCATCCTTTGAACACAATCAGTCTTAGATGCCTAAAATGTGTACCTTATTCATAATGCTGCTTCGTTCTTCATTCATATGCAGAGGAAAACAAACTTTCTGTGGAAAGCATTCGAAGATGACTTAACTCTTCCAGTGGAGAGTAACTTTTCTCAAGAAACAAAAATGTAAAGGAAAGTTAGTATCTCTCCTAAAGTTCCCTAACAAGCTTTACGAAATGTTAAGTGGTTTTAGTCTATCAGCCACAGTAATCAGATGGTTCCAGTTACTGTCCTGAGTTAATGCCTAGTACTCAGAGTGATAATGCAAACAAGAATAATGTGGATAATGAAAATGTGCAGATAGGTCCAAACCCCTTTTGTAAAATTTCACTAATGCCTCTAAAAGAACTTTATGAATCAGTTAATGGATTGTATAGGGATTCATCAGGATTTTCTATTTCCATACTAAAGAATACTAAAATAACCAAAGGACAAATGGAAATGCAAAGTCTGGGTACTCTTAGTTGAACAATCAAGCTCTGAATAATCCACAAGCACCCAACACTGTTGTTATTTTTTAAATTACCCCGTGTGGTTTTAAAAAGGATTGGTTAGAATTAAGTAGGCTAATCAATTTTTTTGTGGGATGCTTTTAGACTCAGAGGCTCTCACAAAAGGAATTACAAAGTATTTAAAAAATTAATATTTCCCAAATATATGTGCTTCATCCATTTACTAATTTCCATATGTTGTTTTAATATGAACCTCAGTGTGTTGTAATGTAACTCCTAGGAGCTAAAAAAATAGAGGTTATTTTTCTCTAGCTAAAAATACTGTATGTGCAGAGCTTAAAAAAGCCCAGTAAGTTTTCCCTAAATACGTAAAATTAACTTACTGTATCCTTTAAATCAATTAGGAAAAGCACTATTTTAAGATGTTTATATAATGTGATTCAAGCAAACATTTACAGTTACTTAATTAAAGCCTTATGTTTCACTTAAATCATAACAAATTAAAGCCCTGTCTAAATCTCAATTGTGAACATTAAATCACTACCTGAGCATAGGTAAGTACATATTTTCACGTACACAGAAGTGAGAAAAAATTCTTTCAGAAACTATTTTTGATAGCCCTTAGAAGAGTCTCACTTAACAGTGAGTCAATCAGTAATTGTATTCAATGCAATGATGTAAACTTTGTAGTCGGAACTTTTTACTCTGTACTTTATTTAACAGGCATTTATTAAGCACTTAAGTTTTGAAAAGCTCTTCCTAAGGAAAAAAAAATGTATTAGAGAGATTAATGGGTGGATGCAAACTTTTAACAGGCCCTCATGCTCATGCCTCCTATGATGGGGACGTCCTGAACCAGGCCTGTGTCTCAGAGAAGTTGAGTTGAGTGCCTGACCAGAGGAGGGGAGCTACTTAGAGAGGGTGCAGAAGGAGGGCTAACAAACTCTCTCTCTGGCTTCCTCCCCATCCAAAAAAAGAGTGGATAATCTTTAAATTCAGGTGAGTTAATTTAATATTACTTCAGGAGCTACAATGAAAAATCCAACTTTTCACGTGTCCACTAATTTCAAAATTAAAGGCTTAAAAAATTAGTTGAGGTTATTATGTCAGCTATGATGCATTTACATGCAAGTGAATCAGTTGGCTCAAAAACTGACTACTAGCCAATGCCCTTGTAAGCAGAGGTAGACACCAAACTACACATTTCTGATTTATGCCAAAGAGACTTACCTTCTATTTTATTATTCCTTTTGAAAAATGCATGTTTCCTTATGAAGGAGCTTTGTATGTAGAGAATCTGCTATGTCAACATTCATTGTATTCTGTAAAATCATACTGGTTTAATATCACGCGGTATACGGATGAAGGGGAGAGTCTTATAATACCTGGTTTAGGAGGTTCTCTACAAAGAACACGCACTGAATGGAAAAGGTTTGTGTGGACCAAACTACAAGTATCTGAAAGTATTTCAATTTGTTGGGTTTACATTTAAAAGAATAAGATTCTTTTATTTTGTCCTCATTAGGCTTTTCAGACATTTAAAATCCTACAGCCAAGTATGAACACATCTTGCTCAAATTTAAATATGCTGAGCCTATCATTTGGCCTTAGAAAATTGAAGCTATCAAGCTTCTAAATTTATCATTAGTATCATCAAAAGTATACTTTTGATTTATCATTAAAAGTATACTTTTCCAAAAGTATATATACCTAGAGATTTAAAACTAATTAATTAAATCTATACATATCTATTTTAAAGAGAGGATTAGGTAACTTAGGGAATATTGTCATGTAATCAACTCTAACTTTAGCCCTTTACAACTGTATTATAACTTTATTTAATTTAGTAAAAGCCAAAATTGATGGTTCTTAACATGGTATGTGAAGGTCAAAATCAAAGAATACAAAGTACCTTTAAAAAAAAAGTATTCAGCTCAATACTGGTTCCTTCAACATTACTGCCAAACTTCTGTGAAGGAAGCCTTGTATAAAGAAAAGACTAACAGCAACATAGAAAATGATTTTTTAAAAACGTTCATTTACCAAATTTAACGATCTAGGAAAAAAAAGTCTTGACTATAATACTTGATGACAGAGACATCGTATTTAAGCAGAAAATACAAGGATAAAAAAGGAATGTCACTAAAAATACTACACAATTTCAGGTGTTTCCTCCAAATTTGCTTTATGTAATTGGGTAGATATAAATTAATGAACAAAAACTTAAGCAAGATACATGTAACAATTTAACAGAACCTGACAATCTAATTTCTTTCATTTTTTTTCCCTCAAATTTATCTTGAAGTCTTTCCATCATGGGGCTCATAAGAAAACAAACCAACACATGGATACTAGAGTCAAATGTCAAATCTTTAAGAAGTACTTATGACATACTAAATTCCTCTATAATGCAGTTATGAAGAACTTTTAAGATACTTGTGTTTTGTATGTAGAAAAGTGTTAGAGTCAAATATTCAACTCAATATAAAATAATAAGAAACATTTCTGACTTGTTAGGTTGAAATTGCTTCTCCTTTTTCTAATGAATTTTTTTTTTAGCTGTAATATCACTGAGCTGAACAAATAAATCACTTTGAGTACATAAGGGAAAATAAACACATGCTAAGTGGCTAAAACATTACAACTACGTCTTTACTAGACCGTCTCTACCTCTAACACTTGAGAAGCTCAGAGATTCAGTGTTCTTACATTAACTGCAAGAAAAAGATAAAGGAGAAATTCCTTCTTTTTTAAGATCACAACCATGAAGTCATGTGGTTATACAAATTCTGCATTTGTGTGCAAAACATGAAATACATTTATCTTAATTCTCCTTGCTTAGTAGACCTGTCAGTCATCTAGCAGGACTTTCCAAGAAACAGAGACTGAGATGCGTTTTTTATAACTTCAATAACCTCAGCACTACAATAATAAGAGATGCAGTATCCTTTTGTTATGGTTCAAGACAACAGGGAGGAGGGTCACAAGAAATAAATCAAAATTGTTAAAACTGAGAAACTTTTCTCAGTGTCACCATGGTGCCACTTTCATTTGTATATAAGCTTTGTGGCATAATTCAAGTTCAATAAATCAGAAATCTTAATATTTAAAATTTACCTTGACTTTTATCACCATATTAACCAAAATAATTAGATAAAACACATAGGAAAGGGTAATATTAAACCCCACTTAATTAGAGTTGGTTTCTTGACACATTAACTCTTTTTTTTTTTTTAATAGAAAAGGGATAGTGCATCTCAGTTTGCTTACAAGCTAGGAGATCACTTTGAATTCTGCATTTCCTAACTGCAAACAGATATAGCACATAACAGGTTATAAATAAACTGGTTTTCAAGCATAGAGCCAGCCCCAACGATAATAATACACTATTAAAAAAGACCTAAGGCAATGAATTCCATTTCCAATGGAAAAAAAGAACTGTGCAAACAAGCTTAAAACTACTTTTTTTTTGTGCCAGTGTTATAAAATGTAGCTTTTAATAAAACCTTGACCCAAATGCCAGCAACTTGAGAAAAGAATTTGGGTGGGGGGAAGGAGAAAGTTATTTCACTTAGGAAAAACAATCACTATCTTTTTCCTAATCTTCAACACACACAATTTAAACATATACAGCTGCTGTAACACTTTACACAATTCCTATGTACTGGAGCAATAACAAGATCTAAATACAATTATATTTTTTTAAACACTGGGTCAAGGCTTTACATAAAAATACCATCCTACTTTCCCCCCTAAGTTTCTAAAATATGACGTACTTTTCCCCAACATTTGCAGCCATTCAGAAAATCTTTAGGAATCTTTTGTGCATGATCTTAATTCCTAATCCCTGGCTCTTTGGGCTCAGTGACAAAAGATCAAAACCACCAAAAAATGATGGTTCACTTGAAGTCAGATGAGAGATCCTGGCTCAATTTGTCTCATAGGACGAAAGCAGTGCTGCATCAACTGGCTCCATGCAGGAGGGGCACGTGAAGGATCTCATTAACCAGTCATCTATACAGTCCAGGTGATAGATGTGCATGCACGGCAGAAATCGAATTGGGTCCCCATAAACAAAGTCCATCATACAGATCACACACCTGTTGGGAGTGAGGGAGAGAAATCAGAAAGCATTTTTAGAGAAGTGATCTATTTAGAAAACTCTTAAAAATCCCATTACAAAGACAGTGTTAATCTGAACAGATAAAAATGGTCATCCTACCATCAAAGCAAATTGAAATATTTTCCTATAAGTGTTAAACCATCCACAATCTCTTATTCCAATTCCCGTGGAAATATGTAGATTTTGAGAGCAATCAATACAACAAAGAGAAATGGACCACATGGGGATCAAGTCCATTGCCATAACTGTTCTTGTAAAACGGCTACATGTAGAAGACAGTGAAAGGAGAATGTGATGCTTTAGGTAGGAAACTACCAGCTAAATAAACTTAGTTTACTTGAACTGAGTTTTTAGTGTAAGTCCAGGAGTAAGGTAGTTTTCATTTTAATAACTATATATAAAAATAGAACACTAATTTCAGCCTATTTATTGGGCTGCTGTAGGCTGGAGTTCTCCTCATTTATCCTAGTTTCAAGTTGACTGCATTTTTCTTCAGGTTCAAGATGCAACCCAATTCGGTAGTGTTTCAAAAGTCAGTATTCTAGATAGGCTATGATCTTAAATGCCAGCACTAAATGGTGCTACGGCTCAAACAGTCAAACATCAGCACAGTAAACTAACTACATTATGCCTGAACTGGCAAGACCACTCTCAGCCTAAAAGGAGTATGGCTGTCTTCATTAAAAGCTCTCAGACAACAACTGAGGACACAAACTCCCCAGAAATAAAATTTTATATTGAGCTCATTAGGCTTAATAAAATTATTCCAAAGTTAAGAAACTGACACAAGATTTTCCTCATATCACTAAAAACCCTTAGTGAACAATTTAATTTTTTCAGTCTGATTTATTTGTTTGTTTAAATAAGCCAGTTGATTGTGGCTATGTGACCTACTGAAGTATTCCTATACTACAATTTACTACTTAACTATACCTCTACTGTTGTTTTTCACTAAATAAAACTATGGCGAATATCTTTATGCATAAAGCTGTAGGAAGTGGAGTGAAGTACACATTTTGGGATAAATCTCTAGATTTAACTGTCTCAAAGGGTACAGACCTGGAGGTCCTTGACACATTGCCAAATTGCCTTCCCAGCTGACAAGGCAATGTTGGTACTAGTTCATACAAAGATGGATCATTTTTAACTGACATCAACTTTCATCCACATGAACACAAGCAACGTATAAAATGGTCAGAATACATATCATCATTTTAAGCTATTTTTTGAAAACATTTTTAAAATTTATTTTTAGAAATAGGGAAGGGAGAGAGGGAGGGAGAGAAATATCAATGTATGGCTGGTTGCCTCTCACGTGCCCCCTAATGGGGACCTGGCCCACAACCCAGGCATGTGCCCTGACTGGGAACTGAACCGGCAACTCTTTGGTTCACAGGTCAGCACTCAATCCACTGAGCCCCAACAGCCAGAATTAAGCTATTTTTATATAAAAAATTTTCTTAAGTTGTTACATCTAAATATTCTCTTGTATTAACTGATGATATAGTATGAGACTTCTAAAATGCAGGAGAATATTTTTCAAAAGAAAATCTCTTAAGATAGACCTTTGAAACATGTATAAATTTATTAAAACTTACTCTCGGATCTTTTTTTCTGATCCATCTCTTCCAGGGTCATAAACTCCTTTAGGCAGATGTTGTATAAGGCCTATTCTTTGAGCTATCCTAATTTGTTCCTCTTCAGTCAGCTGAGTTGCTAGGCGAGTCTGGCTAGGTGTTGGATGATAGACTGGAACTGGAACTTGTTCCTAAATTTTAAGAAATGGAAAAAAGGATTATTTTATTAAAAATCTGTTTTCTGGGTTTATATTTCCTCTTTCTTTTTCTTTCTTTCTCTTTTCCTTCCTTCCTTCCTTCCTTCCTTCCTTCCTTCCTTCCTTCCTTCCTTCCTTCCTTCCTTCCTTCCTTCCTTCCCCCTCTCTGTCTCTCTCTCTTTTCTCTCTCTCTCTCTTGGCTGGAGGGAGGAGGGGAGTTTGGGTGAGAGGCAGCCTGAGCTACTGTATAGTAGCATGAGATTCTCTTATTCTGCTTTAACTTTAGCATATCTGACCTATTTTGAAGGATATAAACACAAGCTTCCCTGAAAACCTGGCATGAAATGTTATGTGAAGTATTTCTCCATGAAGACCATAAAACCCAGGTATATTCATTCCTGATACATGAATAGATAAATCAATATAATTAATTCATCTAATAAATTTATTCAATATTTAATTCTGAAGGTTGCAATGGAGTTTTAAGGCCTTGGTATACTGTTACATTATTTACATTAGAATTGGCCAGAACTTCCAGTCAAGAAGGAGGCACAGGTAAACACGGCTCGCCTCCTTGCACAACCACATCGAAATTACAACTAAAATATAGAATAACCATCACTTGGAACCGTCAGAAATCGAGCTGAATGGAAGTCTGACCACTACAAAATTAAAGAAACCACATCCATCCAGACTGGTAGGACAGCCAGAGACAGAGAATGGGCTGGTCTCACATCCACGTGTGGTGCATAAAAATTCAGGAGGGATATCTTGGGAGTGAGAAATCCCAGTCCAACACCAGGTCCCAAAGCACAGGGTTCCAGTCCCAGGAAGAGAAGTCCCAAGCAGTTCCTCTTAGAGAACACACACAAAAGCTTACTTAGACTCACTCCCTCTGACCTCTAGCACTGGGGCGGTGGCTTGAAAGGCACCAGTGGCATGCAGGGAGGAAATGAGGGGTCTGGCATCAAGGCAAGAGCTGGGGGACAGGGAGACAGCTTTTTTCCAGACAGAAAGGTGGGCAGAGGCCATTGTTCCTTTGCTGAATCCTCCCCCTACAAAGCCACACAGCAAGCAAGCAGGTAGCATATCTAAGACTCCATCAACCTGGCTAACATTGTTTGCCCCACCCTGGAGATCCCCTGAGGTTCTGTCCCACCTCACTTACAGGCCCACCCAAGCTGTTAACAGTGGCTTTTCCATATGAATGGCTGGACTTGGTTCCCACTTCACAACTTCCTAAATCTTTTCAAGCAAGCAACAGCTGGCTTCAGTTAGCTCCCAACCCCCATACTTCTTGTTAAGTGGCCCTAGGCCCAGCACTAGCAGCAGCTAGCCTAAGATCACAGCTTGACTTTGCCTGGGAACCTCCAGGTCCAGCACAAGTTAGCAGCTGTCTCAGGCTGCTTTATAGCTCATGCAGGGTGGTCCCAGGCAGAACACAGGTTGAGGCCGACCTTGGCCTGCGCCACCTGGGAAATCCCACGGCCTTTGCACCCAGTGGACAGCTACAGACCACACTGGAGCACCACCATCCTGCCCCCGCAAGCTGATCCTCCACGGAGGGTGGAGGTTGGTGGTTGGTGGTCAGAGCCAGTCCTTGCAGCTGACTGGTCTATGTAAATCCCTTCCATTGACCTGTGAACAGCTATCAAGTCTCAACTACAAGAGAAGGGTATGCTCAGCCCACATGAAGGGCACGCCTTGAGTACCCACCTGGGGGGAGGTTGTGCCACTGGACCCCACAAAATATCTACTATATTAGGCATGCTATCAAGGCAGGGAGTCATAGCAGCTCTACCTATATATAGAAACAAACACAGGGAGGCTGCCAAAATGAGGAGACAAAGAGACATGGCCCAAATGAAAGAACAGATCAAAACTCCAGAAAAAGAACTAAACAAAAAGGAGATAAGCAGTCTGTCAGATGCAGAGTTCAAAACGTTGGTTATAAGGATACTCAAGGAATTTAGTGAGGACCTCAACAGCATAAAAAAGATCCCATCAGAAAGGAAGGATACACTAATTGAAATAAAGAACGATTTATAGGGGAACAGTAGAGTAGATGAAGCTGAGAACCAAATCAATGATATGGAACATAAGGAAACAAAAAACAACCAATCAGAACAAGAAAGAGAAAAGAGAATTTAAAAAAATGAGGATAGTATAAACAGCTGTGGGATGACTTCAAGTGTTTCGACTTTTGCATCATAGGTGTGCCAGAAGGGGAAGAGAAAGAGCAAGAAATTTGAACTGTATTTGAAAAAATAAGGAAAGAAAACATCCCTAATTTGCTGAATGAAATAGACCAGCAAGTCCACGACGTACAGAGTCCCAAACAAGATGTATGCAAAGAGGCCTACTCTAAGACACATCATAATTAAAATGCCAAAGGTTAAAGATAAAGAGAGAATCTTAAAAGAAGCAAGAGAAAAGCAATTAGTTGCCTACAGGGGAGTTCCCATAAAACTGTCAGCTGATTTCTCAAAAGAAACTTGGTAGGTTACAAGGGACTGGCAAGAAATATCAAAGCCATGAAAAGCAGGGACCTACTTTGAAAAGCAGGGGCCAAGGTTGCTCTACCCGGCAAAGATATCATTTAGAATCAAAGAGTAGATAAAGAGCTACGCAGACAAGAAAAAAATTAAAGGAGTTCATCATCATCAAACCATTATTATATGAAATATTAAAGGGACTTATTTAAGAAAAAGGACAATATTAAAACTAGTAAAATGGTAATAAATACATATCTATCAACAATTGAATATTAAAAAAACCTAAGCAAACAAGAAGAGCAGAGATAGAATCATGGATACACAGAGCGTTTTGATGGTTGCCAGATGGGAGAGGGTTGTTGGAGAATGGGTGAGGAGGTGCGGTGATTAAGAAGTACAAATAGGTAGTTACAGAACAGCCATGGCGATGTAAAGCACAGTACAGGAAATGGAGTAGCCAAAGAATTTATATGCATGATCCATGGACATAAACAATGGTGTAGTGACTGCCTGAGGGAGTGGGGGGTGCTGAGTGTAGGTGGGCAAAGGGAGAAAAATTGGGACTAGTGTAAAGTATAATCAATAAAATATAATTAAAAAAATAAAAGACATGAAAATGGAGGGCGAAATAAAAGCACTGGCCATTATAGGTTCTTATTAGCAATCTTTTTTCTTTCCATATAGACAGCAACGTTAAAATTAATTTATTCTTTACCTGAAAAGACTGGAATTTGTTGCAATAAACTTTTGTAAAATTCCTTTTACGTTTTTGGATATTTGGTATAACTGAGTGAGCCAAAATGAGGCCACGTTTCTTCCCAAATGCAATACATAGCTTTTAGGGATATAAATTAAATAGCCAAATATCTGCTTATAATATTCATTTACATGCATACACTACTGTTTTAAATGTACTGCCTTAGACATACTGCCATATTGCTTTTTTTCCTACTCATATCTGTAAAATAATTTTATTCATACTCTTCATACATTCTTTTAAAGATATTCACTGAGTATCTGTTCTGTGTCAGGTGACGGGGAGTTGAGAATAAAAATAAAGTTCCTAGAGTGGACGAAGTTGCTATGTTACATAGGATTGTCAGGGAAAACCTCTCTGATGAGACATTTGAGGAGACACCTCAATGAGGTATGAGTAAGATAGTGTACCTAATAGTTTCATTGTGGCTAGAACTATTTGAGCCACTTAATATGTTTTCCAAAGAATATCTCTACTGAATAAACTGAGATGTAACACTTTGAATCTGTGTATGAAACTGTCACAGGAAATATAATGTCAAATCACAACTACTTATTCATATTACATTAGAAAATGCTACTTCCATTCATCCTATAGGATTGCTCATAATCTACAATTTAAGCACTTGTTTACAATGACAGCCAACATTTGCAACTACGAGATTTTGCCTCCAGGAATAACTGCTAAATCTGTGTTAAGCTTAAAAAAAAATTCTGTGAAATGATCTCCATAATCATCCAGAGCTAGCATAAACTGAGGCTGTCTTGAGCTAATGGCTTCTGCGGTTCAAAATAAAATAACTGAGAGAGTACCCAGATGAGAATTTATAAAGGCTCAAGTATACAACATAAATACCCTTTCCAAAGAGGAATTTCAGGGGAAAGTCTCAGGCAGATATAAATTAGGAGAAAAAACTCTACCACAGTCTCCTAAAGATACGATTATATCCCTTTAAATTAGCCTTATCCTTATAAACCCCGTTTCTGACAGTAGTTATTGAGTTTCTTGTCAAAGAAAGTTCAACATAAGACTTTAAATATTCCTTTTCTTTGAGATTCAGAACAAATGTAAATCTGTTATCAAACAATTAAGAGTGTATTCTCTGGTACAAGTAAAATATGAGTAGTTCAAAGTTTCATGTTTTAGAAATTTCCATATAAATTCACTAATAGTTACTTTAGTACTTTTATACTTTTATCATTTAGGAAGTCATAAGCATGTGAATGCTTATCAAAACTATTTTCTTTATCCAAATATTTATTTCATGCATATTACATGCGATGAAGACATCATATTGTTAAGTATGGCTCTTGGATCCTGATCACCTTGAGCTTAAGCTACTTCTTTGCCACTTAACAGAGTGACCATGTTTAAGCTATTTAACCTATCTGGATAAGATCCTACACCTTACTTATAGGGTTGTTATAAGCCTTAAATGAGAACGCTGGTGAACCTTGGAACTTCAGAAACTTAATAAATGGCAGTTATTACAACCATTAATATTGCATTCAAAGAGCTGTATCTATTATTGCAACCAAACTAGCTGTCTTCTGTTAAGTTCCATGCTTTTTCATCTTATTGTTGTTATCCTTTCCATAAAAGGATATTTATGTTGTATACTTGAGCCTTTATAAATTCTCATCGTGGGTACTCTCTCAGTTATTTTATTTTGAACCACAGAAGCCATTAGCTCAAGACAGCCTCAGTTTATGCTAGCTCTGGATGATTATGGAGATCATTTCACAGAATTTTTTTTTTTTGCTCTTGTTATTTCCTCTACCATTCCCTGCAGGTCTATTGATATAACTTCTACCCTGACCAGTGGGTTGTTGCTATGAAAGAAGCCTTCCCCAGTCCTCCTCCCTGACACCCAATATTGACGGACTCTGCCTCTACCCTCAGCTTAATTACATTGTTGTTGTCTACCTAGAAGAGAATTAGGAAGATTACATAGAATACAGGGAACTTCAGTTACATGTGCAGTCATCAAGCAAGAAAACTGTCAATTGTTCTAGCTTTCACAGAGGAAGATAAGTACCAAAATGACTGCATTTCTCTGGTAGAGCTTGACAATTTTCTTTCAGCCCTGTATACCTACAACACTATGACTACAGGTAATATTTTGATTTATAAGCAGGTATTTTTTAAAAAAATAAATATTTTCTTTTAAATTAGCCTTGTACATATACAAAATTTTTGAGTTTGTAGCTCAAACTCAGAGAACATTTTATATGCAATACATATATTAAAGCCCTATTTTATGTGCCAGAAAAATAACTGTTAACTAGGCTTTACAGTGTATGTAAAAGTGACTTTAGTTGTTAATGATCATAAACAGATGCAATGGCATCTCTGGTTTAGTCAGTCACCACTTCAAGGTTTTATACCTGGGAGGCAAACTTTCAATGCAGAAAAGCTTCATGGTTCAGAGTCAAAAAGACTGACCTTGCTCTGTGACTTACTAGCTTTAAGATCTTGACCAAGTTTAACCTCTGTAAGCCTCAGTTTCTTCATTTGTAAAGTACTAAGACCACTGTAAGACTTAAAAGGGAATCACAAGTGTCTCTGGTACAGCATGAGACAAATATATAAAGGCTCTTTAAATGGTTCGCTATTATTAGTGCAGTTCTAATATTATATGACTACAGAACAGTGCCCCAATTTTTACTTTAAGAAATGAATTGTATTTACAATTTTTTAATGTCAATCATACCTCGGTGAAACTGAAATTCAAATAAATAAAATTTAATTTAAAAAAAGAAATGGGTCCTGGTCAGGTAGCTAAGTTGGTTATTGTCTGGATACTCCAAGGTTGTGGGTTCGATTCCTGGTCAGGGCACAAGAATCAACCAATGAATGCATAAATAAGTGAAACAACAGGTTGATTCTCTTTCTCTCTCCCCTCCCTAAGCAAGCAAAACTTTTCAAGAAAGAATCTTAAGAGTTCATCCAAGATCAACTCTCCCATTTTATCAACTCAAACTTGCCCACCTAGAGTCACACAATTACCAACAATGTTGGAATTAAAATTCTGGTCTCCCCTTAAGCCAGTAATTTCTATTACACTATGCTTGCTTGCTGGATAGCAAGAAGATTCATAAGTTAAACGATTTGTCCATTTACATCACTTTGAAGAAAAGTACATTGAAATGACATTTCAAGAAAACCATCAAAATAAGGCATTTCTAAAAAATGGTTCTAGAAAGGTTTTTCACTTGCAATGAAGGTTTTATAATTTCAACAACATCTAGAATTTAAGAATTTCGAAGAACATCAAATTCATCTATAAAATGCCCCTGTAAAAACAGATTCTATTACTGGTAGAAAAATAAACTCTGAAGTCTAGTTGTACCTTCTCTGTCTGTCCTTCCATTAGAACTCCTGTGGCTACTTCAGGTAGTTCTTACTGTAAAGTTGGGGAAAGATCAAACTCTGCTTTTACCTAAACAAGAAAGTTGTTTTAAAACGCCAGAGGACAGTGTGCTCACTTTGGGAATTTCTATTCTCCAGTGTCACTTTCATAAACTACCTGGTCTGAAGAGGTGCATAGCCTACTAATTCACTGATTTTTTTAAGCATCAAAACTATTTTGTTCAAAGGAATCTTACTTAGAATCACAGTATTTAAAACTGAGCTACTCTGGTAGAATGGGGCTGGGATGGACCATCACCTAGGGGGGATGAGTATCCCCATCCCCACACCACCCCTTACCTGGGGTACGTTGGCAGAATCCTAGGAATCAAAGAAACACAATTTTATTTTATCTAAGAATATAGGATTTTCACTTTGAAAAATTAAAAGAGTAGAGTCTCTGCTATTTACTGTGGTGACTTGAGTCACTTCATATCTCTGAATATAGGAAATAATAGCAGCATTTTAGAGGGCGATGATACACTGGTACATAAGACAACATCAAAGAGCTTTGTAAATGTCAACATTTGTAAGTTCTTCTAACCCTTAGTTTTCTCCCCATCATTAAATGACTCTGGGTTGCAGACTAAGCTAACTACTCTTGTCCCTGGCTTTGGTCCTGGCTTTGGTCCTGGTTTTTGGGCTTGCCCCTGAATATGAGAAACATTTTGGCCTCTGTTATGACCCCTGTCAGTTGTGAGTTTTCCAACCCTTGGATTACCATTTCCAGTCTAAGCTCCCTTCAGTTCCAGCCCAGCTGACCAGTCTTGATGAGCTGCCATCCACAGCAAGATATTACGCATGTGAAGTCACACTGGAACAACCAGTATAAATAAGAATATGGGTAATAAGGGACTCCAAGCTTCTAGAACACACCTAACTACAAACAAAAAGTACTAAGTTGCTTACAAGTAGTACCTCTTGTGCATTTAAGAGGCTAGATTTCTTTGGTCTTATGGTTCACTTTTGTGTAAAGAGAACACAGAAAAGGAAAGCTCTAATTTATAAAGAAACATACTAATAGATATTAAAATTAAAACCCTATATTTTGATTATTCACATTATGGATGCAGTTTCTTACCTGGTATTGTTTGTTAAACCAAAGAAACCCTCTAAGTGCCACCTAGATATTTTAAATGATTTAACATTCTAATTTCAGTTTATATGCAACTTTTCAGAAAGCCATAGGGGGAAGAAAATGACTAAGAGTTCCTGTTATTTTAAAGTGGATGTGCCCTTACTCTTCTTATCACATATACCTCATTTTAATTGCCAGTATATCTGTTAAAAATGGCTTGATATGAGTTATTGTTTAGTAACTAGAAATCCAATGGTATTTTCTACATGGCAAAATGAAATCTTAGGGATATAAAAAGCACAATTTTTTAAGATTTAGATTCCAGGACAGTTCTCATCATTCCCTAACTGATGGCTCACTGTGCCTAAACTCTTTGTGTAAATATTATGACTTATGCTGAATACCTGCTTTCCTTCTGGGAGTCTAGAATTTTGGTATGTGCTAGGCAGTGAGTGCGTAGTCAGGACCTTGGGCTTCTCTGGTAGACAACTGTTCGCACATACCGGCACCATTCAATGCGCGGGGAATCAAGTGCTTCTGTCAGCCTCCACTAGGAGAGGGCTGTTAGAAGCTTGTGCCTGTTTCCTAGGAACACATGTACCTTTTCCCTTTGCAGATGTTCATTTGTATTCTTTGCCATAATAAATCACAGCTATGATTACAATTATAGTCAAATCTCAGTTCTTAAATGTCTCCCATCTCGAACAACTTGGTTCTCGAACAGCCTTCTGGAACAAATTAAGTTAAAGAACCAAGGTCAACTGCATATGCTAAGTCCCATGAGTCCTTCTATGGAACTGAGAACATTCTACCATAATGTTCATAATGAAGAACAATGCCTGCACTGACTCCTTTGTTTTCAAATAGTTCACGTGGAGACATTCATTAGAAATACTCCTTTGGAAAAAGGAGTATTGTGACAACAGTAGTTACATAGGTTTGTGTTTTATTCCTTTTGAACTAAGTATTTTGAACATTTATTATTCAGCATACAGAAAAACTTTTGGATAAAGATGTTGTTATGGGCTAAACTGTCTCCCAAAATCTGAATGTTGAAGCCCTAATCCCCAATACCTCAGAATGTGACTACTTGGAGTCACAAATGTGAATGGTTTTGTCCCAGCTTCCTCTGCCCAACAGTCTTCCCCTAATAACTATGTCCATGTTAACAGCTAAAATTACCAATTCGATATAAATGATTCACAAATATAACTTCCAGTCTAAATTTTCCTTTTAAAACTCCAGGTTCTATGTGACAGTTCCAATTCAGGGTCCCAAAAGTACCTCAAAAAATGAACTTCCCTCCAAAATCTGGTCCTTTTTAAGGTTTCATCACCTCAGTGAATGACACTTTCTTTCTAGTTCTGTAATAAAGAGACATCCTTGGCACTTCCATCTCCCTTACTGTCCCATATTCAACACACCACCAAGTTCTAGTAAATTTATTTTCTATTGAAATACTGACTGCTCTGTTCTTTTCTTTCCATATCTATTGCTAACACTCCAGTCTACGCTCTCATTTCTTCCCTAGTGCACAATATTAGCGACAAAATCTTAATCTGTTCTCTACCCAGAAGTTAGAGTAATCCTTTCAAAACAAATCCAACCCTATGCCTTCGTCACACACATCTTAAAACTCTTTCAAATAGCTTCCCACTGCTGTTAGGATAGAGGCCAAAGTCCTTAACAAACTTCCAAAGTCTGGTAACCTACCCATCTACTTCTCCTCCTTCCTCATCTAACAATTCATTCACTGTTGTCTATCCCCAATGGCCTTCTTTCAGATCCTGTAAAGAACCATGGTCTTTCCTATATGAAGTCACAGCACCTACTGTACTTTCTGCATGACACTCTCCTTCCATCACCAGTCTGTTTAAATACTTCCTTTTCTTCCTTCAGAGCTCAGTTGAACAACTTCTACTTTCTTGGAAATCTTTCCTAACTAACCATTCTCCTCTATTATAGGTTCTTATACACCAAGTTACTTTCCTTCACAGCTTTTGTCATGGATGTAATTTTATGTTTACATGGTTATAATCTGAATGTTTGTCTTTCCTACCAGACTGTTATGATCCATGATAAGCATTGTCTGTTTTGCTCCTTAGTGAATGGATAGGTGAATAAATGGTCTACTAAAAATGTAACCTAAAAATGCTGAATAGTCACCCCTGAAGAGTCTAGTGTCTCTTTTCATTTCAGGGTTTCTTTACGTTTTCTGGAACCCCCCGACAATTGTTAAATACTTAATAAAGTTAGTGCACATGCCATAACATTGGGGTTATAGAGTTATTTTTGTTTTGCTAAGTATATTTCTATAAAAATGATGGAAAATAATGATATCTACCTCTACCACTGCCCCCAAATAAAAACCCTAAATATGATTTTGAAGACCTGTGCAAAATAATGGTTTTTTAAAAAATCCTCACCTGAGGACATTTTTTTCCATTGCTTTCACAGAGTGAGGAAGGGACAGAGGAAGGGAGAGGGAAACATCAATTGGTTGCCTCCTGTATGAGCAGACTGGGTATCGGACGTGCAAACATAGGTATGTGCCCTGACTGGGATTCAAATCCACAACACTTTGGTTATGGGAAAACGTTCCAACTGAGTCACACGGGCCAGGCCAAAATAATGTTTAAAAATTAATCATTTGCAATGTACAAGGGCACCTAGTACAAAAAGGAATGCTACAAGTCAGTTTATAAATGCTGGCACCTTCAAGGGTGGTTCAATTGGTTGCCCTGATCACTATGTCTATGAAAAGAATTCATGAGGTATTTTGGGTCTGGGTTAAAAAGGTGGGTGATTATCTGTGCAATTATTTGATTAATGTATTTCCTTACCAGTAGGCTATAAGCTTGACAAAAGTAGGGACTGTGTCTTGTTTGCTCACCAATGTATACTATATACTCAGCACAGTATCTGACACATAGTAGGGACTCAATAAACATTACTGAATAACTAAATGACTTAAACCAAAGCACTTATCATGTTCCTGTAATTCATGTCATACAGTCATATCAGGATTTTATAAACATGCTATGAAAAAACAGCTAATGTTTTGGATTAAGCTACAATAAAACAAAGAAGAAAAACTTAATATAAATTTTAACCAAGATTCATTCTTGGTTATAAATTATAACCAAGATTCTGCCTCTTTCAAATTTCAGCCTATCTGTCCCACAGGACCTTTAAGATGCCTAAAACCAAACTAATTACTTCTTTCTACTTCCATAATCCTTCCCAAACTCAGAATATTTATGCCCACTATTAGGGTAACGATAGAGAAATATAGTGGAAAGAGCAGAGACATTTCATGGAATTTCAGTTCTGGCATTTACCAGGTGTGTGACCATAATACCTCTAAGCATATGGTTCCTCATTAGAAAAATGAACAGAATACCTATCTTCAGAGTGTTTTAAGGAATAAGTAAGAAAATATAAGTAAGGTACCTACCAAGATAGGGGCTCAATATCTGCACCTTCCTTTAATGACATCACTAGTCATCTAAGGTATACATCTCATTCTTCCTGATTCCTTTCTTCCCCCCCTTCCTTTATCCCTATCAACTACGTAAATGTCTTATAATCTTACCTATTATTTCCTCAATGTTGACAGAAAACACACATGTATTTGCTCTGTGAATTTAAATTTTGAGAAGGGGAATTTATAATAAGAGAAGCTAAAAGGTTTCAAATAAATTTAAATTTTTTCCTTTTTAATTCTTTCTTTAATTATCCATGCAAACAACAACAAGAGAATCCATTTACCTTAAATAAAAAACTTAAAATTATTATAAAATATGTGTTAGGAAAAGAAATGCAGCGTCAAGGAAGGGGCCAGAACAATAAAGGAACAAAGGATTACAGAATAGGCTGAGCACAGCAAAGGAAAAAGAAGGGTCAGTCATACAAAAAAGCAAGATCTGACCTCATGAGAAAAATCTCTGAAGCATTCCAGTTGCTTGTTAATATATAACAAAGCACCTATAAAATGATGAATGTTGTGAAAAATATAATGAGTCCCAATCTTAGGGAATTTACAAGACAAGAAAGAAAGATCAAACTGTAAACGTGTCTATCTGAAAGGTACTACATTAAAAGTGGGACCAAATTTAGGGAATATGATACAATTTCAGAAACTAAAACAATGAATGCAGTGGAGAAGTGCCTAAATAATGTGCTGAGGCTGGAAACAGTACAAGTCTGGTTTGTGGTGAAGGAAAAATAAAGTCACTGCTAAAGTATGCAGCTTGTCACCAAAAGCTGTATCCTTTTCTCCAGTAGGAAATAAGAGTCAGCTCTTCTGATTTTCTTCTTACAGCCTTACAAGCTGCTGCTGGCACCAACCCCTCCCCAGCTGCAGTCTCCCACTGGGAATGTTTTCTCTGAATTTTGCCAAACTGAAACTCAAGGCCATAAAATGGAGGATTTGGAATAGACAGTCTCAGTGCATATTCTAACTGCTGTTCAATGAATCTTGACCAAAAAAACCCCAAACCAACCAACCAAAAAACCCAAAGATTAGCATTAATGCACTTCCTGAATCATAAAGGATAATTTCTACAGAAATTATACAATTATACATACAGAGGGGAAATAAGTCAGCATTTCCAACCATGCTACTGATAAACGATAGGATGTTGTATTTAATGAGAAAATATACAAACCAGAGTGATCTGCATGGAAATAAACACTGCTTCCAGGGAGGTGATCTGGTATGTGTTTGCTTGTTTTTTAAAGAAATAAAAAAGTCGATTTCTTTCATTTATTACATAAATATTCACTGACCACTTACCATACAGGATTATAGACAGCATCCTAATTGGAGGAGGATCGGTAGGCATTATCACCACAGGCACTCAGAATTAAGCAAGTCATTAGATAAGCTTATTCACCCATCTCAATCTCAAGGCTATTGAAATCAATGTAACATTTGAGCCCAGGCACCCCAATCACATTTCAGATGCTGTTTTAGGCAAAGGAGAGAGATGCTGACTAATACAGGTAAGATCTCTGCTGTCTTTATGAAGCCTAAATTCCCTATAGGGAAGGGATGCTAAAGGACAGCAAGTAAAGAGAAGATAACTACCCAGCCCTCAGCTGCTACTATCCCTAAACTGCCCATTGACTGGCAACTTCTGGGACAGGCATACATTCTAGTTGACCCATAGGCTAGCCAACATTTGATTTGCACCTCCTGACTGGTGAAGAGAGGCTGAACCAATCAGATTCTTTCTTCTTTTATAATTAGAATTGGAAAACTAAATCAACTGACCTGAAAGGTCATCAAGCGGCAAATAAGAGGCATGTGTAAATTGAGGTTATGAGGAAACTGAAAGCATTAAAAATATATTAGAAATGCTGAGTGAAGCAGACATTAGGGGAGCCCACAAATGAAAAACTCTGAAGCCCCTAAGTAAGAGAGATGGGTCTTGGTTCCTTGAAAGTTTTCTGATTCTAAATCCATGTATACCATTAAAATAAAGCACCTCGGAGTTAATTTTGTCTAAGACATGAGTCTCCTAAGCACTACTACCATCTTCTTTCTTAAGTTAGACTACCTTTTCCTTCTCACCAAGCAAACTGGTTTCCAGATGGGAAACAGCACCCACTTAATGAAGAAAAATTGCTTACCAGTAGGGTAGATCTCCAGGGTAGTTGTAAACCAAGAGATATTCATTCCTCTGACTTAGTGCATTAGTTATGGTTAGAACTACTTCTTTGCTACAGCCAAAAAACACTAGAATTTTACTCATTTAAGCATCCTATCTTTGAATTTTACCAGCTAAAGGAATAAGAATATGGATTTCAGTATTTATTTTTCATTCTTAAAGGGAAGATGCAAATATAATATTCTTATTTGAAAGCCAAGACTAATAAGCCCAAGAATTCTTTGCAAAACCAACCAGAGTCAGACTATATGTAGCCTTTAAGGAGTTAAAAGATGCAGGCTTAAAAAGGGATATTAATTCCAAAAAGAATATGTCTGTAGCAGCCAAGGGTTGGCTCTGGAGTTCAGGAAGTCTGGTATTACATTTACTGCACTAAGTTCTCTAACAGATACCACCCCCCTCCCCTTTTAAGTTTTTTAAAGGGTGAGGGCTAACATCACCAATAAAAATTAATTTCCTCCAAAGGCCGCTGAACTCAGGTTAAAAGAATTTTGCAAAATAACGCTTTAGGAAGTATGTTTCTTGGATCCGAACAATTTTTTAGGCTAAATGGAAAACCAATTCAACTCCTTAATTGTACATATCAATTAAAACACACACTCTGATTTCAAAAAGCACTGAAAAGTTTAAAAAAGTATATCTCAGAACTGAATAAATATGATAGAAGATAAATATAAGGTAAAAGTCCTGTATTTAATATAATACCTTTATTGAGGTATAATTCACACAATATAATTAACACATTCAGTGATTTTTCAGTATGTTAAAAATTAGGTAGCCGGCCCTGGCTGGTGTGGCTTAGTGAACTGAATGCCAGTCTGCGAACTTAAAGGTTGCCAGTTCGATTCCCAGTCAGGGCACATGCCTGGGTTGCAGGCCAGGTCTCCAGTTGGGGACATGTGAGAGGTAACCAATTGATGTTTCTCTGGCACATCGATATTTCTCTCCCTCTCTTCCTCCCTTCCTTTCCTTCTTTCTAAAAATAAAAAAAATAATAAAATCTTTTAAAAAATTAATGTAAAATTATCACAATTTTAGAACATTTTCATTATTCCCCAAAGAAACCCCCTATACCCATTAGCAGTCATTCCCCAATTCCCCCCAAATTCCCCAGTCTTAGGTAACCATTAATTTGCTGTCTCTATAGATTTGTCTATTTTGGATATTTCATATAAATGGAATCATGTTTTCAAATTTCACCCATGGTGAAGCGTGTATCAGAACTTTGTTCCTTTTTATTGCTGAATAATATTGTGTTGTATGTATATATCATATTTTGTTCAGCCATTTGTCAGTTGATGGACATGTGGACTGTTCCTAATTTATGGCTATTATGAATATACTGCTATAAAGCATTCATGCACAAATTTCTGTGTGGATATGTTTTCAGTCCTCTTGGATATGTAGCTAGGAGCAGAACTACAGGGTCGCATGGTAACTCTATTTCAATCTTTTGAGGAACTAACAAAACTTTTCCAAAGCACCTGTATCATTTTACATTCCTACCTGCAGTGAATGAGGGTTCCTTCCAATTCCTCCAAATCACTGCCAAACCCCAATGGTTTTGATTTGCATTTCCTGAAAACAAATGATGTTAAGCATCTTTTCACATGCTGACTGGCCATTTATATCTTCTTTGCAAAAATGTCTATTCAGATTCTTTTACCCTTTTAAAAATTTGATTTTGTTTTTATTGAGTTGTAAGAGTTATTTATAAAGTCTAGACATCAGTTCCTTATCAGATAAATGATTTGCAATTATTTTCTTGCATTCTGTGGGCTGTCTTTTCACTCTCCTAATGAAGCACTCTTCTACTGAAGCACAAGTTTTTAATTCTGATGATGTCCATCCTTATTTATTTTTTGGTCACCCATGCTTTGGGTATCATATCTAAGAGGGATTTGCCTAATCCAAGGTCATGAAAGCTCACTCCCGTATTTTCTGAGTTTTAGCTCTTACATTTAGGGATATAAACCACTCGAGTTAATTTTTGTATATGGTGTGAGAAAGGGATCTTTGTACAAGGTGCACAGCAGGTGTTCCAGTACCATCTGTTGAAAATTGTTTTGCAAAAGCCTACATTTTAACATGAGATTTTTTTTTCCTAGAAGCCTAGTGAAATATACGTATTTTGGCTGGAGGGGAAAGGAGTGTGGATCTTGTAAGGCTGCTTCTCTGAAACAACCAGGATCTCTTGAGAGGGCCTAAAATTAGTATGACCAAGTAGGTTTTCTAAATCCCCTAGCTGGATTAGTTGTTGCGACTTCCACATGGGTGGTCCCCCTGCCCCTTTTTTAAATGCACTGTTCATTCAATACCATATCCCTAATACTTGCCTTCTAATGTTCATGTTTCATGTAACATATGCTAACATAGGAAAAAAGAAAATGTTATTTTATGATGATGCTCTTTAAGACAGATACCAAGAATGCCCTGCATCTTACCATTAAGACTGTGCTAAATAAATGGTGAGATGCTGATATTTGTCTACTACACTACTCAGCTACTCAGTTGTGTTGATTATCAGCATCTACATGTCTGGAAGCAGAAAATCAGGTTTAGTCTTTAGATTCTTCCTCAAGCTCAATTCAGGGTCAGGTGGGCAGGAAACTGTTCAGTAAGAGAAATAGAAACTAGCAGAAGAGGGAATACAGAGTGCTTAAGTCCTTTTGGTAATGCACCTCAAAAAGAAAAAAACAAGTTTCCTAAACTGACCTCGAGAGTACAAATGTAAGTAAAACAAAAGTTAAAATGACTAGAGAGTACTTAATCTTAGAACCCACATATAAAGTTGTTCTAAACAAGGTTATTTACCCATCAGCCAGCTATTCACAAGTTCTATTTCTCCTAAATAGAAATATAGAAAAAAATACAGACTTAATGGAATATTTATGGTTTTTAAAAATTAGAGCTCTAAAGACTGCAGTGACCCAGGAAAATACATAAAAAATGACATTAAGTGACAATTAAAAGGACGCAAGATATTACAGAGTACTACTGCACATGCATTTAAAAGTATTCGCATTTGGGTCTAAAGTCCACCTCAAGAGATCCAAGACGGCAGAGAGTAGCTGGCAGCTCCATTCATCTGCTCTCAGGCATGGTCGGGGACCTTCCAGTAAGAACACAGAGCGCAGAGAGGGTGGAAGCATACGGGAGTGAACGCCTACACAGACAAGAGCATGGGAAGTGCACAGAAGTATGCGGGAATGGGTACACCTGTGGGGGGCCCTGGTGGCGATGGTCCAGGCTTTCTAGACAGACCGCCAGCACTGCCCAGCCCAGCACTACTGGCTGCACAGAATTGGAGCAGCTGTATTTCGGCTCAGGACCCATGAGCTACTGGGGCAGTGAGAAGACTTGGGAGGTGCAGGCTCCAGAAACAGCATGGCTGGAGCAGGTCTTCCCTTCCCAAGGCTGAAGATCTCTGGAGGGGGCAGGGTCAGCATACCACCAATGCCCTCTGTTATAGTATAGCTATGGGGCTCTTCTCAATACCAACCAGGAAAGATTCAGAGAGAAATTTATTTAAAACTGTTGCAGGCTCTGAAAGGTGGCCAGCCCTGACCCTGAGAGGCTGTGTGTTTTTCAGGGAAGGGGAGTGTGTGGAGAACAGGACCCCCAGGGACCAGCGCTACAGCGTGGGGACCGTACAGAAACTCTTTTAAAAGGGGAGCTGAGGCGAGACCCAAGGTTCTCCAGGGACTGGAGGCTTGCATACCTGTGCATGTGGGCGAGGGCACAGCAGCTTTTCTAACCAAAAACTCAGAGGCAGAGAGAATACACTGAAGGAATGGGAGGACCCAACCCAGCACAGCTTGCGAACAGAGGGCAGCTCAGAGTGGAAAATTCAGCTGAACCTCCTACAAGAAAGCTGCAGGCTCAGGTCTTGAAGGTAGGAGCCGAATGCTTGAGATTTACTGTAGTCAGCCAGATCCTTTCACAGATGGGCAAGCCCAACCCCTACCCGCAGGATTACAGGTTCTGTGGATGTGAGGGGCAGGCTCAGGAGTTTCCTGCTGCGTACATTTCCTCAGGGGAAAGAAGAAAAAGCACCTATAGGTCCCTTCAGCAGACATGACATGCTACACAGCTCCTTGGGCCCCAATCTACTAAATCCTGCAGAGCAGAGAAAACAGAGACAGGTGCCACAAGGTGCTATCTTCTCTCTTGAATAGCTGTTTAACATTCATTTCATATCCTTCAAGTTTGGGTGTAATGTCACCAGGTTTTGTAATATAGTTTATTTTAAATCTCATATATTGCTCTTCCCTTCTCTTACTCCATATTACCTCCTTCCTCCCTTTTCATATTTTTGTTTTAAACTCTTATTTTCTCTTTTACGATGACTTTTTTCTACTCTGCACTCATACTATTGCTCCCCGCTCCAGCCTCTCAAAACCACTTGTGATTGTCATTAGTCATCTCACATTCCTTTCCCCATTCTTAAAATATCCTTACTCTGTCCCCATCTTTATCAACCTTTGTTCATAGGTGGTGGATAAGGTGGTGGTTGTTACAGTTCTTCGATCTTATTGTTAGATAGTCACTATCTTTGTATGTCAAATCTCAAATTTCACTGCTCCCTTCCCCAATTCCATTTTGCCTTCCTCCTACCCTTTTCTTTTTTCATTTTAAATGTTAATCTTTCCCTATCTTAGCCGGGTTTTCATTCTGTACTCTTAGTATTCCTTTTCCCTCTATCCTCTCAGAATTAACTTCTCTTTCCTCTAGATATCTCTTAAGATCTTCTTTCTTTTCTTTTTTCTTTATTCCCATCTCACCTATATAAATCTTAGTTCACTGGTTGTTGATATTGCTGTGGGGGAGCTTTTTCTACAATTAGGTCCATATTGTTTTATACATACATATATTTTTTGTTGGGGTTGTCTGTTTTTTCCCCCTCACTAGATACACACACATACACACACACATATATATCTTCTTTAAATTTCAATTTTAATTTAATACTATATGCTTCCCTTCTCTTACTCCATTCCACCTTCCTCCCTTTGTTATTTATGAAGTAAATTTTATTTTCTTTCCCTTTTTGCCTTGTCTCTATTCCCTCCTCTTAATACTGCCCCTCCCTTCAACCTCGCAAAATTTCTTTTCTTTTAGTCAGTCACCTCATACTCATTTTTTCTTTCTTATAATAGTTTTAATCTCTTTACACCTTTCAAATATTGGCTCATTTGCTGTTGGTAGTATAACTGGGGTGGGGGTTATTTTTGTGGGCGTGGGTCTGTTTCCTGGGCTGTTTGGTTTTTGTTCTGGCAGCACCTGTACAACAGTATACAAGACAAGGTGGGCAGAGTGATTCTCCATGAGTCAGCTGGAGGGAAGACCCCAACAAAGAACGACCCAACAACAATCAAAACCTAACTACAACCAGAGAGCCCACGTGAGTGACATAAACGGCAGCTCAACAGCATCAAGCTCAGGTGACCAAGGGACTGCACCACTGGGTCCCACAGGTCTCCTACCACAGAAGGTCACATCATAAAGACAGGGAGTTAAAGCAGATCAATCTAACACACAGAAACAAACAAGAAGAGTCACCTAAAATGGGGAGACAAAGAAACAACCTCCGATCAAAAAGAAAGGAGGAATCCCCAGAAAGACTGTTAAGCAAAATGGAGGCGACCAAACTCAGACATCGAGTTCACTATAATGGTGAAAAGGATTCTCAAGGAGCTCAGTGAGAACTTCAAAAAACTCCAGGGAAGTGTCAAGGAACGTACTGCAAACTACACCAACATGAAAAAGGACACAGAAACTATCAGTAAGAGCCAGGAGGAAATGAAAAATACAATATCTGAAATGAGGAACACAGCAGAAGGAATTAAAAGGAGATTAGATGAAGCAGGGGATCAAACCAGTGAACTGGAGGACAAGGTAGAAAAAAATTCCCAGACAGAGCAACAAAACAAAACAAAAAAAGGCTTGAAAAGAGCCAACAGGAGTTAGGGGAGCTACAGGACAACATGAAACATAATAATATCCATATAATAGGGATACCAGAAAGAGAAGAAAAGCAGGGATAGAAAACTAGTTTGAATAAGTAATGACAGAAAACTTCCCTAACTTGACGAGAGAAAGTTGCTCAAGTCCAGGAAGCACAGAGGGTCCCAATCAAGATGAACCCAAAGAGGCCCACTCCAAGACACATCGTAATTAAAATGGCAATATTCAAAGACAAAGAGAGAATCTTAAAGGCAGCAAGGGAGAAACAGATAGTAACATACAAGGGAGCTCCAATATGGCTAGCTGCTGATTTCCAATAGAAACACTATAAGCCAGAAGAGAATGGCAAGGAATATTCCAAATAATGAAAAGCAAAGGCCTGCAATGGAGACTACTCCACCCAGCAAGGCTGTATTTAAAATGGAAGGTGAAATAGGGAGTTTCCCAGTCAAAAGAAGGCTAAAAGAATAAACCTCCACCAAACCAGCACTGCAAGAAAAGCTAAAGGGACTGCTTTAAGAAGATGAAGAAAAAGGTGAGAGAGAAGAACACAGGTACAACAGGTAATAAAATGGCAATTAGTTAAGTACCTGTAAATAATAACCTTAAATGTAAATAGATTAAACACTCCAATCAAAAGACATAAGGTAGGTGAATGGATAAGAAAGCATGACCTGAATATATGCTGCCTACAAGAGGCCTACCTCAGAACAAAAGACCTAGGCAGACTGAAAGTGAAGGGTTGGGAAAAAATATTCCAAGCAAAAGGACAGAAAAAAAAGCTGGGGTAGCAATACTTATATAACGCAAAATAGACTTCAAAACAAAGGTCACAAAATGAGACAGAGAAAGACTGTTTATAATACTTAAGAAGATATAAACATTGTAAACATATATGCACCAACATAGGAGCACCCAAATATGTAAGGAAAATCTTGAAGGACATCAATAAATAGATAGACAACAACTACTTATAACAGGGAATTTTAACACCCCACTGTCAACAATGGATAGGTCTTCCAAACAAAATATCAACAAGGATATTGTGGCACCGAACAACACTGTAGATCAAATGGACTTAACTCATATATACAGACCCTTTCATCCTAAAGAAGCAAAATATACATTCTTTTCAAATGCACATGGAGTATTTTCAGAGACAGGCCACATGATAGGAACAAAACAAGCCTCAACAAATTCAAGAAAACTGAAACCATATCAAGCATTTTCTCAGATCACAATGGCTTGAAACTAGAAATCAACCTCAAGGAAAAAACTCAGAAACAGTCAAATTCATGGAGACTGAATAACATGTTATTAAATAATGAATGAGTTAACAAGATCAAGGAAGAAATCAAAAAGTTTCTGGAAACAAATGAAAATGAACATACAATAGCCCACAACCTATGGGACACAGCAAGGGCAGTCCTGAGAGGGAAGTCATAGCAATACAGGCCTACCTTAAATAGATAGAAAATTTTCAAATAAACAACCTAACCCTACATCTACAAGAACTAGAGGAACAACAAACAACAAAGCCCAGAGTGAGTTAAAGGAAGGAAATAATCGAGACGAGGGCACAATTAAATGACATAAAGACTAAAAGAACAATTCTAAGGATCAATAAATCCAGGAACTGGTTCTTTGAAAAGATAAACAAAATTGAGAAGCCTTTAATCAGACTCACTTAGGAAAAAAGAGAGAGGACCCAGATGAATAAAAGCAGACATGGAAGATGAGAAATTACAACTGACAACACAGAAATACAAAAGATCGTAAGAAATTACAACAAACAAGTATATGTCAAGAAATCTGAAACAAGTATATGTCAAGAAATTACAACAAACAAGTATATGTCAAGAAATTACAACTGACAACACAGAAATACAAAAGATTGTAAGAAATTACAACAAACAAGTATATGTCTAAGTAAAATGGACAAATTTCTAGAAACATATAATCCTCTAAAACTGAGTCAAGAAGAAGCAGAAATCCTGAATACACCAACAATAACTAGTGAAACTGAAGCAGTAATCAAAACTCTCCTGGCACACAGAAGCCCTGGGCTGGACAGCTTCATAGGAGAATTTTACCAAACACTGGGGAAGAGTTAAACCCTATCCTTCTCGAACTATTCCAAAAATCTAAGAAAAGGGAAGACTCCCAAACTCTTTTTATGAGGGCAGCATTATCTTAATTCCAAAACCAGATAAAGACAAAACGAAGAAAGAATGCTACAGGTCAGTATCTCTGATGAACACAGATGGTAAAATCCTCCACAAAATATTGGAAAACTGTATTCTGCAATACATTAAAAAGATCATACATCATGATCAAGCGGGATTCACCCCAGGGATGCAAGGATGGTACAATATTTGCAAATCAATAAATATAATACATCACATAAACAAAAGGAAAGACAAAAATCACATGATCGTATCAATAGATGTTGAAAAAGCATTTGATAAAGTACAGCACCCATTTATGATAAAAGACACTCATCAGAGTGGGAGTAGAGGAAGCATACCTCAACATAATAAAGGCCATATATGAGAAACCTACAGCCAACATCATACTCAATGGGCCAAAACTAAAAGTTTTCCTCCTAACATCAGGTACAAGACAAGGCTGTCCACTTTCACCATTTCTATTCAACACAATACTAGAAGTTCTAGCCATAGCCATCAGACAAGAAAAAGAAATAAAAGGCATCCAAACTGGAAAGGAGGAAGTAAAGCTGTCATTATTTGCAGATGACATGATAGTGTACACAGAAAACCCTACAGTCTCCACCAGAAGACTACTTGACCTAATAAGTGAATTTGGCAAACTGGTGGGATACGAAGTCAATATTTAGAAATCAAAGCCATTTTTGTACACCAACAATGAAATATCAGAAAGAGAAATTAGGAAAAAAAATCCCATTTACTATAGCAACAAGAAAAATAAAGTACCTGGAATAAACTTAACCAAGAAGGTAAAAGATCTGTACTCAGAAAACTAACTACAGAACACTGAAGAAAGACATTAAGGAAGGAACAAATAAATGGAGCAAATACTGTGTTCATGGATTGGAAGAATTTACAGATAAAGAATATTTCAAAAATTTATATGAAACCATAAATGACACCAAATAACCTCTATTTTGAGAAAGAAAAAGTAGGAGGAATCACAATACCTGATATCAAACTATATTACAAGGCCACTGTAATCAAAACAGTCTGGTACTGGTATAAAAAACACCTAGATCAATGGAACAAAATAGAGAACCCAGAAATAAACCCATGGCTCTATGGTCAATTAATATTTGACAAAGGGGGCAGGAGCATAAAATGGAGTAAAAATAACCTCTTCAATAAATGGTGTTGGAAGATCTGGAGAGGTACATGCAAAAAACAACAACAACAAAAAGGTACTGGACCACCAACTTACATCATACACAAAAATAAACTCAAGGTGGGTAGCACACTTAAATATAAATCATGACACCACAAAAGTCCTAAAGGAAACATAAGCAGGAAACTTCTAGGTATCTCACACTGCAATATTTTCACCAATATGTCCCCTAGGGCAAAATACATAAAGGAAAGACTAAACAAATGGGACTACATCAAAATAAAAAGCTTCTGCAAGGTTAAAGAAAACACCAACAAAATGAAAAGATAACCTACTGTATGGGGAAACATATTTGCCAGTGATGCCTCGGACAAGGGTTTGATCGCCAAAATATATAAAGAACTCACAAAACTCCATACCAGTAAGACAAAAATCCAATTAAAAAGTAAGCAAAGGACCTGAAGAGACACTCTGTCCAAGGAGGACATATGAAGGGCCCAGAGCCATATGAAAGAATGCTCAACATCACTAGCCATCAGAGATACAAATTAAAACCACAATGAGACATCACTTCACACTGGTCAGAATGGTCATCATTAACAAATCAACAAACAGTAAGTTCCGGTGAGGTTGTGGAGAAAAGGTAACTCTAGTACTGTTGGTGGGAATGCAGACTGGTGCAACCACTGTGGAAAACAGTATGGAATTTCCTCGAAAAACTAAAAATGGAACTGCCTTTTGATCCAGTGATCCCATTGCTGTAATTATACCCTAAGAATCCTGAAATACCAATTCAAAGGAACATATGCACCCCAATGTTCATATCAGTATTATTTACAATAGCCAAGGACTGGAAATAGCTTAAGTGCCCATCAGTAAATGAATGGATCAAAAAACTGTGGTACATTTACACAATGGAATACTATGCAGCAGAAAGAGCGAGTGAGCTACTACTATTCACAAAGCATGGAGAGCATTATGCTAAGTGAAGCCAGGTGGTGAAAGACAAACACTTTACGATCTTACCTATAAGTGGAACCTAATCAACAAAATAAACAAATTAGCAGAATAGAACCAGAGAATGGAAATAAAGAATGAACTGACAGTGACCAGAGGGGAGGGGTTGGCAGATAACGGGGGAAAGAATGGGAAGGATCAAGTCAAGGAACACGTATAAAGGACCTATGGACATGGACAATGGGGTGGGGACTGACTGTGGGAGCTGGGTGGGGGGGTGTGAGGGGTGAAGGTGGGGCAGAGGAGAGCAACAGAGAAAAAATTGGGACTATAACTGAGCAAAAATTAAAAAATTTTTAAAAACCCATTTGCATTTGGGGAAAAAATAAATATACAATGAAATGTTATAAACATTGCAGTTGCATTAGAGCATGGAGAAAATGAGTTATAGTTATTTCTATGTAATTGTATTTAATTTGTGACTTAGAAAAAGGAAAGAGAAACTTGTAAAGTTGGTGTCTTTAAATAAAGCAAATAAAAAAATAAAAATAAAATAAGTAAAATAAATAATAAAAACTTAAAAAAATTTAATTTCTAAGCAGAACAGAAAATGAAGGCAAAATAGAGGGAAGTCACAATGTATATTTAATTCTGCCAAGAATATGGCTTTTATCACTGACGCTAACTCCACTCTTTAAATTGAGGTAAAATTCACATAATATAAAATTAACCAATTTAAAGAACAATAATTCAGTGCCCTTTAGTACATTCACAATGTTGTGCAACCACTATCTCTATTTCCAAACACTTTCAGCACTCCAAAATAAAATTCTGTACCCATCAGCTGAAGCTAATATAATGTATATCAACTGTAACTGAAAAATAAAACATCTCTTAGAGGGTAAAAAAAAAATAATTCTGTACCTATTAGGTAGCTACCATCCATTTCCCCTTTCCCCCGGCTGCTGGCCACCAACTTGTTCTTATTCTGGATATTTCACATAAATCAAATCATACAATATGTAACCTTTTGTGTTTGGCTTTTTTCACTTAGCCTAATGCATCCAAGGTTCATCCATATTATATCACGTATTAACTCCATTTTTAAGATATAGTTAATCAGTCACACATATGCAGTGCAAAAGTAGGTTTAAAGTTGTAAGACAAATAATACAATAATTAATAAATAATAATACAAGAATAAACAGTACTTTGTGTACTCCCAACTGAAACCTATTTTTGCTCACCCCTGTATAATATGTGTGTGTGTATATATATTTTAGTCCAATGTTATTTTAAAAAAGATTTTATTTATTAATTTTAGAGAGAGGGGAAGGGAGGGAGAAAGAGAGGGATAGAAACATTGATGTGAGAGAGAAACATCAATGGTTGTGCTCAGATGGGAACGAACCCACAACCCAGGCATGTGCCGTGACCAGGGGTCATGCTGGCAACCTTTCACTTTGCAGTAGGATGCCCAATCAACTGAAGCACACCAGTCTGGGCTGTTCGAGAGTTCCTTGCATGTAGGGTACTACTTATTAGCTAAGCAATATATTTGGTTTCGACAATGCAATTTGGAGTGCAAAGTTATACAAATTAGTGGAAATTTAAATTTGTTTTTTACACTTATAAAGTGTATAACTACAAAAGAGACAGATTGTTAACAAATATCTTCTTGTTTAATTTATTTTAGAGAAGAGAGGAAGGGAGAGGGAAAGAGAGAGAAACATCGATTTGTTGTTCCATTTATTTATGCATTCATTGGCTGATTCTTGTATGTGCCCTGACCGGGAATCAAACTGGCAGCTTTGGTATACCAAGATGATGCTCTAACCAACTGAACTACCTGGCTAGGGCCATCAATATATCTTTTTAAAGACCACAAGCTATTCTTGGTTTAGAAATATGTAATGAAATCCAATGGTGGAACATGCTATGTACCATAAGTCAGGAATACTTGGTTCGGTTTGGTGTTACAAAACAGCTGTGTGACCCTGTCACATCCATTCAGTCAAATTTCCAAGAGTAGAGGACATCAAATGTTCTTAAATATTTGGTCTTTATATTAAGTAGCAGGCATTGAGGAATCACTGAAGTGTTGTAACATAAAGGCTACATTTTAACCGGCTACCTGACAGTGGTAGACAAGATATATGGACGAAGACAATGAAAGATGGTAGGAACAAAAAGTTTGATACAATAGACCAAAGGTTGTTAATCTGAGGTCCAGGGTTTAAGGGAGTACATGAATTCTTTAAAATTGAATGCAAACGTCTGTACATCTTTCTAGGAAGGGAATTTATGGTTTTCAGCTTCTCAAGAGTTATTAAATTAAAAAAAAAAGTCAAGAGACACTTATGTGAACTTCGATGGTTGTCAGAGAAACAGAAAAGCCATATGAAGGTATATATGGAGAAAAATCCAAACAAGGGAACAAGGGAAGTCTTGATTTTTTGATGCTCAAGAAGCCCTCTCAAACAACTCTAACCAAAAGTTACCTCTTTCACCTCAAGCTCCCTCTGGCACCTGTGCACTGTTTCATAATCTGTATCTTATATTTGGCCCACAGTGTCCAAGAGTTTGAGTAATAGCATGGACACACTAAAGTTGTTGAAAAAAATTATAATCACTTGAAAGTGCCTTAAGTCACTCCGCAAACCAATTTATAACTTAACCAATTTTTCTATTTTAAATTAAAATCATACGTTCTACAATTGAAAAACAATGGTAGAAAACAGAAATTCTTTGGAAATCAGACAGTAATGCCTTCTTACAGAGTTTCTGAACCCAAGGGTCTTTTCCCTAAAGAGGGCTTCTTGCCCTCCAGATGGACTAGATCCATTTAACCTTGAATGAAGGGTCCCAATCTGAGGCTACCAAAAACAGTCCTAATTCTTCTCTATTAAAAGGGGCTTCTGAAAGTGACTTTCAAATGACAAAAACATGTAGTTTCAGGAATTTTCCTGGCTGTTGTCTCTGCCTCCTGTCCAGTGACTCCTCTCCTCCATCTGGTTTACTGGCCTGTATTACGTAAGGTATAATCACTGCTCATTTTGATAGGGGAACTCAAGAGTTAAAATATTTTAGCCTTAGTTGATAGGCTTAAGTGACTAATGTATGTGGAAAGTTGTCATTCCAGGAACAGAATGCATGACCATGTGACTCCAGGAGCAATTCAACCTTTGTTTCCCAGGGGGCCTGCAAGGCATGGAGACAGTATGTGAGCGACTGTGTTCCAGAGAGGGATCACTGGTGATGCAGATTAAGAACTGTTGATCAAGAGATGAAGAAGTACTAGGAAAATCACTGCTGGACTGTGACTTTTACCAAATTTACCTTTTCTTCCAAACATCTTACCTACCCTTCTATCCAATATCCAATTAACCTTTTTACAAACCTCTCACCCACTCTTTCTCTTCCTTATAAAAAGGTAGGGTTGAAAAGAGATGTTAAGATGGTTTTCGAGGGTACATAAGCTGGTGTCACCTCAGATCATCAGCCATCTGAAGAAAGTGCCCATGAAAATTCAATCCTTGTCTCCACTTATTGGTCTGGTAGTGACAGGTAGCACAAATGCCAACTTTTGCAGTTTCAATTTGATCAAGCAAGTTTCCACATATCAGTTCTTTTAACCTAAATATTCAGGTTGATTGATCTATATGTTAGTTGTAATTCCAGTTTTGGAGGAGGTCTAACCTAAATATTCAATTTCAATTGGCTGGCCCCAAAATGGGCCACCTAGCTTTCCAAACCCAGATCATCTGGATGCCTTAGTTTCTCCTACTGTCAAATATACAGCCCTACATATGGGTTTTCCTTTCTCTAGTTAGTTTTTTTCATCTTGTTAAGATATAGGTACTATCAAAAGAATGGTAACAGCCTAAGTGTCCATCAAATAGGGAACTGGTTAAATAAATAATGGTTTGTACAAGAAATATTATGTACAGCCCTAGAGAAGAATTAATCTTTTTTTGTACTTATTGGGAAACAACTTCAAGATACAGTAAGTGGGGAAAAAACAAAAAGGTGCAGAATGGTGGATATAATGGGCTATGTTTTGTGTAAAGGGGTATTTTGTTTGCACATGTGTAAAATCTCTTGAAGGGTCCACAAATACATTAACATTAGTTGTCCATGGGATGTGGAACTCCGTGGCTGGGGAACGGAAGATGCTTCATCTCTGTGCTCTTGCAGAGTCTGACCATATGAATGCACTATTACTTAATACTTAATTATTAAAAAATAATTTTAACGATTTTGTTTTCTTTTATGTAGGTCAATCTTACTAAGTCTGGATACCACTGGTTGCCACCTTCTCAGAAATCTTATACTATAGAGTTTTGCTGCTGGCCCATTCAACCTCTTCTTCTCACTGGATCCTTCCCATCACTTTATAGACATGATCAAGTTTTCTTCATTAAAACAAACTAACCCACTTTCAATTTCACATCCTATTATTGCCCTTACTCCTATACAGCCAGCCAATCTTCTCCCCAAACAATCTGTTCTTGAGGTTTCTATATCTTAATCTCCTGGACACATTCTTTCCATACAATCCATTACTAAGTTCTGCTGTCTTTCTCTCTCAAATATCAACAGAATTCATACATAATTCTTAATCTCTATTGCCAACACCCTAGTTAACATGTTATAGCTAATACAGTGCCTATCTAACTAGTCTTCCCTTACCCACTATCCCCTTCCAATTTGTTCTCAAAGATCTCTTTTAAAAATGCAAATCTAATTTATGTAATTACTCCCTGCCCCCAAATCCTCTAATGGCTAGCTTTCCACTGCTCTAGGATAAAGTCCAAAATCCTTAATAAATAAAATAAATTTAAAGGACCTGGCACAAGCATCTTAATGACTACCCCCAGGGTACAAGTATGTCCCCACTTCTCTAAAATGCTTTTATAAAGAGGCAAGTATGGATTCCTAAGAGACCTTGTTTGAAGTATGGGACATATAACTATTTTAAATATATTTCACAATCTTATCTTTTTGGCTCTGTGTCATGAAGTATTTTCTAAGCTGCAAGTCATGAACCTACTACTGTGGATTGTGAAATCACTTTTAGAAGGTCACAGCTAGGAACTTTTACAAAATAAAATAGAATATACAGAATATATAATGAGGGTTAATACTGTTATATGAAACTTTTTATTTTTATAGACAGAAGCATGCTGTAAATGTATTTTTTATTTTGAGTTTCAAAAAATGTTTGAAAGTCTTAGTAATTTTTTTGAGAATGTGATACAAAATTTTTTCAACCATGACTCAGAAATTATACTTCAAGTTTATTTTCTCAATAGATTTCAGAATTCCAGCCACTTAAAAATGACCCCATTTCATGCTACCTAATCTTAAATGAGGTCTGACAACTTACCTAATAGTGTTGCAACAGCAAAATTTAACTGAATTCCTGTACCACCCTCCTTCATCAGAACTCTGTGGCTCAAACCCCAAAGGCTTTGTGGTTTCTGGCAGCAGTGTTATTAGCTCATGACCTGCAACTCAGAGACTGCCTCTGAGGGATTCTTAACCTTCACTGTGGCACAGAGACCTGTGGCAATCTGATGAAAGTTATGGATCCCTTTTTGGATGTTATTTTTGAATGACTACATAAGATTACCAAGGAAATCGGTTATACTGAAATGTAGTTCTATCCCTGACCCTACAGGGATCTGTGGACCTAAAGGTTAAGTATTCATCAACCTAAAGATTACATTGAGCTTAATAAGAACTTAGATCTTAGAAGGAGTCCAAGTTAATTACAGCATGCTTTAAGATATAAATAAAAAGCATCTTGATCCCTGATTTCTGTGGCTCAGTGGGTTGGGTGTTGTCTTGCAAACCTAAAGGTCACTGGTTTGGTCCCTGGTAACAGTACATGCCTGGGTTGGGGGCGTGCAAGAGGCAACCAATCAGTGTTTCTCTCACACATCAATGTTTTTCTCCCTTTCTTTCTTCCTCTCTTCCCCTCTAAATAAATAAATAAATAAATCCAGATAAGGAAACACAGTAGGGGAGGGGAGGGATATGTGAAGAATGAAGCACTGATAAGCTTACCTCAATATTAAAGAGGGTTCCTTTCCTTTACCTTTTTCTATTCTCACATGCATGTGGATTTCCTGCTAAGACTGACTTTATTTACTTAAGCAAATTTGTGCCAAGGAAATTTTAAAAACAAATTTTTCTAAACTTAAAAAGAAAAACAAAATGCCCGTGTATGAAATCCCTAAATAGTTTATTCACAAATAAAAATGTTTCAGTAAAGAAATAAACTTAGGTATTGCCTTTGGGATCTCTATTGGCAGCTGGCAGAAAATATTATGACAAGCTTGATTATCTGATTGTCCAATATGCAGAATTTTAGAAGAGGTACTGCAAGGGCAGACACATCAACAGCAGATGAAGAACCATCTGACGGTGAGAAAAGACAATGAGAACGATTAAAACCAGGTACAACAATTAAAAGCAGAAGAGACTTCCCCCAACAACACAAACAGTCCTACATAATCCAAAACTCCATTACTGCCACAGTATAATAACTAATCTAATAATTCTGAAACAATACAATTGGACAAAAATCTGCTCAAAAGTCAGTATTTTGGTGATTTATGGAAGGAATGAGAATGAAGAGTGCTCTGAAGTTTGAAAAAGGGTCCAGTTAAGAATCAGTCTTGTAAGACACTGTTACCAAAGGTAGTATACTGGAACCAAAAATGCTGACAAAGGTGTTGTAAAAATTTAGATTTTAGAAGGTTTTTAATCCAAAATAAATCCTGTTTAAACTGGAAATTCTCACTTAAATCTAACTGTAGTTGTACTTTCTATAATTAGATCCGTTAGATTCCCTGTGATTTTACTACCCCTTCCTCCATTTTTACCTTTATTTAAGAATCCTGATTTTTTTGGACATCCTTGCTCCTCCATTACCCTGAATGGACTACTTATCAGTACCTATGGCTTCAGAGCTCTCTTAGCTCCAAATCTACTAACATCTACATTTTAAAAACTATCACAATAAAATGCAAGAAACTAGGATACAAATGACCAGTGGAGATAATGCTAAATAAAACACATGCACACCATGATGTTGCCAATAGGTTCAGAGAAGCTGTAACTTTAAATGAAATAATGTAGTATAAAAAACCCAATTTTACCATAGACCAATAGATATAAACAAGAATTAAGTAAGTTCCTACAGCATATTTTTGGTTACAAAAAATTTCAAAACTTCTAAATAAAGACCCAAAACATCGCTAATATTAAACATTGAATAAAAGTGAGCTAGCCACACATTTAAGAAAGATTAATGAAAACAAGTAAGATAATTCGTTTCCAATTCACTTACTCTGGTTCTAGGTCAAGAGTGGAAAAAGCCCATGCCAGCAGCTCAGGGCATAAGGAGGAAACCCACCCTGGACAGTATGCCCTTCCATCACAGAGCACACTCATTCTCACCCACACTCACTCAGGCTGGGACAACTGAGACACAGCAATTCACCCAAAGTGCACATCTTTGGTTGTGGGAGGAAACTGGAGCACCTGGAGAAAACCACATGGAAGTGAGAATATGCCAACTCTATACAGAAGTGGCCTCAGCCAGGGACCCCCCCCTGCCCCTTACTGACATAATGAAACCACGTTGAAGGAGACAATTTTATTTGAGGACCTGCTATACCACAATTAACCTTAATTAATAGAAAGAAATTGGTGCCTTAACAGCAATTAATGATAAATATACCATATTTTATTTTGATTTGGGAGAGAAAGGTTAGACAGGGAGCCCTGCTCACGAAAGGGGGGAAAAAAGGTAAAAGGGGAATAACCATTCATTCTCATCCTGAGAATAGAAGAACAGAAATGGGAACGCCAAAAACACACTTTGCTAACTTCAGCATTTTGCTGAGTGGCAGCTCTGTTTATCTTCAAATGACAAAATAGATGTTATATTCAGGGATATTTTTGTCAGTTTAGCAGAACACTGATGTGCATTATGAAACCCAGCATTATATGATGTGTGAAATATTTTTAGACAACCCACTTCATTATAAAGGAGTCTCATTACCTCAATTATCACTGTATAAATCACTTCATTCCAATATCTCATTTTTTTTGACAGAGTCACTCTACTAGAAATGGACTCCCAGGTTCCCATGATTGCCTTTGAGCCAAATCTAGTGTATTATATCTACTTTTATTCTTCTACAATTGCTCTGCCACACTGTACAGTTACCTCTACTGTCTAAAACTCAATTCTTATAACATGCACAATTCTACTGCAAAGCCTATTTCTTTGTCTATAAGATGGGAATAACAATAATCTCTTTCACAGAATTATGAAAATTAAGAACTAGTTTCAGGTCTGGCCCATAAAGAATTTATAAGTTGTCATTCCATCATAAAAATTTTTAACAAGCTGAACAAGCTGAAAAATCGACAACTCTTAGATCTGTCAGAGAAGTGAGGTCACAGTGCAGACTACAGATCCAAAAATTAAAGAGAAAGACATATGGATACAGAAAACCACAACTTACCAGAGCAGAAGTCATGAGTAGAACCAGTGCTAGAGTAGGAAAACTTAAACAGTAACTGGTGGATTGCTGGAAGTTCAATCAGAAAGGGCAAGTCTGGGTTAAAAACTACAGGGGGGATCTCATACTTTTGTAAATTTTATCTCTAAGACTCTACCATATTCTCACAGTGAATACCAGAAAAAAATCCCCTTGTGCTTCCAAAAGGGGGAGGAGAAAAGGAACCATTCTGACATATACCAAGAGCATTCTATTCTAATAAGGCCTGCCCTCAGGAGGAACTATTTTGCCAGAGCCAGCCAGCTGTGGTTTTCTCAGACCCTAACATGAGGAAAGGGTAACACTCAAATGCAGATGGCTCTAGCTTTCCATGTTAGGGGAATGGAAATGTCCAACCCCATTTACCTCTTGCCATACTGTCCCACCTAAGGGAGGGAGGGTGGTGGTTGTCACACTTAGAAACACTGGTAATTATAAATTAAAACAAACATTAAAAAATACCACTCTATATACTTATTAGAATGGTGAAAATCCAAAACACTGACAACATCAAATATTTAGGATGTGGAACAACTCTTACTCCTTGCCTTTGGGAACGCAAAATGGCACAGCCACTGTGGAAGACAGTTTGGTGGTTTCTTACAAAACTAAACATATTCTTACCAAATATGGTCCAGCAATTGTGTTTCTTCCTATTTACCCAAAGTAGTTAAAAACTTATGTCCACCCAAAAGCCTGCACATGGATATTTTTAGCAGCTTTATTTATAATTGCCAAAACCTAGAAGCAACCAAAATGTTCTTTATTAGGTGAACAGATGAATAAACTGTGGTATATCCAAAGAAATACTATTTGGTGCTAAAAAGAAATGAGCTATCAAGCCATGAAAAGACATGGAATAACCTCAAGTGCATATTACTAAAGGAAACAAATACATATTATTGTACTAAGTGAAAGAGGCCATCTAAAAAGGCTATACACTATACAATTTTTTATGACATTCTGATAGAGGCAAAATTATGAAGACAGTAAAAGGATCATTGGCTGCTAGGGATGAGGGGAAGGGATGAATAGTAAATTTTGGGGGTAGGGAAGCTACTCTGCATTATGCTATTATAGCGGAACCATGTCATTATACATTATCCAAACTTATAGAGTGTATACGACACCAAGAGTAAACTGTAATGTAAACTATCAACTTTGAGTGATAATGATGTTTCAATGTGGGTTCAGTAACAAAAATTAAGCCCTAACTGGTGTGACCCAGTGGGTTGGGTATCGTCCCTCAAACAGAAAGGTCGCTGGTTCAATTCCTGGTCAAGGCACATGCCTGGGTTGAGGGCCAGGCCCACAGTTGGGGTGTACAAGAGGCAGCTGACTGATGTTTTTCTCATACATAGATGTTTTTCAACCTTTCTTTCTCCCTCCCTTCCCCTCACTCAAAAAATAAATAAATAAAATCTTTAAAAATAAAAAAAATTAAAAATTCAATTGTGACCCTATCAAAATCCCAGCTGGCTATTTGCATAAATTGACAACTGATCCTAAAATTCATATGGAATTACAAGAAACTAAGAGTAGTGAAAACAATGTTGAATAGTAAGAACAAAGTTGGGAATTCGCACTTTTCTGTATTCAAAACTTACTACAAAGCTAATGTAGTCCTAGCATTAAGGATAAATACACGGATCAATGGAAGAACATAACCGAAGTGTCCAGAAATAAATCCTTACACTTATAGACAATTGATTTTTGGGCAGGAATGCCAAGACAATGGGGAAAGAATACCCTGAATCAATAAATGGTGCTCTAGGGACTTCTGGTCAAGATGGGAGCACGGGTAAAACACAGCTCACTTCCTTGTACAACGACATCAAAATTTCAACTAAACTACAGAACCATCACTCAGAGCCGTCAGAGATGGAGTTGAACGGAAGTCCAACAACAATGGATTTAAAGAATCTTCATCCATCCAGACTGGTAGGAGGGGCAGAGATGTAGAACGGGCGAGTGCCACATCCACACATGTAGATAAAAATTCAGGAGATATATCTCAGGAGCAAGGAGTCCCAGCCCCACACCAGGACCCCAGCCCAGAGCTCCAGCTGCAGGAAGATAAGTTCCAATAACTTCTGGCTGCAAAACCAGCTGGGACTGAGTTGGTGGAAAAAAGTTCTGGAGCCCCAAGCAGTTCCTCTTAAAGAACACACACAAAAACTCACTCAGAGTCACTCCTTCTGAGTTCCAGCACCACAGTGGCAGCTTGTAAGGCACTAGTGGCATACAGGGAGGAAATGGAGTGACTGGCATCAAGGTCAGAGCTGGGGGACAGTTTTCTCCCAGACTGAAAGGTGGGCAGATGCCCACTGTCCCTTTTCTGATCCCTCCTCCACACAGAGCCACAGAGCTGGGAGGCAGGTGCCATATCTGAGTATCTATCAACCTGGCTAACACTGTTTGCCCCACCTAGGATATCCCCAGAGACTCCATCCCACCCAACTTACAGGCCCACCCAAGCTGTTAACAGTGACTTTTCCATATGAATGGCTGGTCTTGGCTCATGCTTCACAACTTCCTAAATCCTCCCAAACAAGCAACAGCCTGCCTCAGTGAGCCTGCAGGCCCCATAGCTCTTGCTAAGTGGCCACAGGCCTAGCAGCAGCAGCAGCCAGCCTAGGTTCACAGCTTGGCTTCGCTTGGGAATCTTCACACCCAGCACAAGTAGCAGCCATCTCAGACTGCTTTATAGCTCCTGCAGGGTGGTCCCAGGCAGAACACAGGTAGAGGCTGACCTTGGCCTGCACCACCCAGGAACCCCAGAGCCTGTGCACCCAGTAGACAGTTACAGATCACGTCAGAACACCAACACCCTGCCCCTGCACAGCTGATCCTCCACTTGGGTAGAAGTTGGTGCTCAGTGGTCAGAGTCAGTCCTTTCAGCTGACTGGCCTATGTAAATCCTTCCAATTGATCTGTTAACAGCTATCAAGGATGAACTACAAGAGGAGGGTATATTCAGCCCACATGAAGGGTGCACCTTGAGGACTGAGCTTGGGCAATAAGGGAGGCTGTGTCACCGGACCCCACAAAACACCTACTATATTAGGCCATGCTACCGAGATAGGAAGTCATAGCAACTCTACCTAATACACAGAAACAAACACAGGGAGGCTGTCAAAATGAGGAGACAAGGAAACATGGCCCAAATGAAAGAACGGATCAAAACTCCAAAAAATGAGCTAAATGAAATGGAAATATGCAATCTATCAGATGCAGAGTTGAAAACACTAGTTATAAGGATGCTCAAGGAACTTAGTAAGGAATTCAGCTGCATAAAAAGGATCCCATCAGAAATGAAGGATATACTAATTGAAATAAAGAACAATTTACAAAGAAACAGTAGAGTGGATAAAGCTGAGAATCAAATCAAATACTTGGAACATGAGGAAACAAAAACAACCAATCAGAATAACAAGGAAAAAGAATCCAAAATATTGAGGATAGTGCAGGCAGCATCTGGGACGACTTCAAGTATTCCAACATTTGCATCACAGGGAATACCAGATGTAGAAGAGAAAGAGCAATAAATTGGAAATCTACTTGAAAAAATAATGAAAAAAAACTAGGAAATAGACATGTAAGTCCAGGAAGTACAGAGAGTCCCAAACAAAATGGATGTACAGATACTCACTCCAAGACACATCATAATTAAAATGCCAAAGGTTAAAGATAAAGAGTCTTAAAAGCAGCAAGAGAAAAGCAGTTTGTTACCTACAGGGGAGTTCCCATAAGACTGTCAGCTGATTTCTCAAAAGAAACTGTGTAGGCTATAAGGGACTGGCAAGAAATATTCAAAGTCATGAAAAGCAGGGCCTTATGGCCAAGACTGCTCTACCCAGCAAAGATATAATTTAGAATTGAAGGGCAGATAAAGAGCTTCCTAGACAAGAAAAAACCAAAGGAGTTCATCATCACCAAACCATTATTATAAGAAATGTTAAAGGGACTTATTTATGAAAAAGAATGAACAATAAACCAAAACTATGAACAATAAAACAGAAAAATACCACCAATCTATCAACAATTGAATCTAAAAAACAAATTAAGCAAACAAGAAGAACAAAGGCAGAATCATGGATACGGAGAGCAGTCTGATGGTTGCCAGATGGGAGGGCAGTGTGAGGGAATGGGTGAAGGGGTGAGGGGATTAAGAAGTATAAACTGGTAGTAAAGAATAGCCCTGGGGATGTGAAGTACAGTATGGGAAATGGAGTAGCCAAAGGATTTATCGGTATGACCCATGAACATGAACAACAGTGTGGGGATTGCCTGAGGGAGTATGGGGTACTGGGTAGGGGGGACCAAAGAAGGGAAAACTGGGACAACTGTAATAACATAATCAATAAAACGTAATTAAAAAAATTTTTAACAGAAAAAAAAATGGTGCCACAACAACAGGGTAGTCACACAAAAGATTAAATTTGAGGTTTCCTACACTATACACAAAAATTAACTCCAGATGGATCATATACCTAATTGTACGAGGTAAAAATAACTTAGAAAAAAACACAGGAGTAAATCTTTGTGATCTTAGGCAAAACTTAGACACTACACCAAAAGCTAAACCAGCAAAAGAGGAGGTAAGGGCAACCTGCCTGTGGTATCTGTCACACGATTGATCACTAGGGTTGATTTGGCAGATATGACTGGCTAGGCAGGTGTCCCTTCCTCTATCATTGATCCATGTACATCCCTTCCAAAGCTGTGCACTCGTTCTAAGAGGATGACCCTCCCCACTAGAGGATAGTATCAGTGTTCAGTGAAAGGAATACGAGTGGTTGCGTTCCCCTGCTAGAACCTCCAAACAAGCTCTCAAGGTACATTTGTGGGAGAATGTAGGGTAGTCGAGCTTCCAAGACTTCAGATACATCCAGATGAGGTGCTGCATATGGCAGTATGCCTTTCTTTAAAATAAGAATAAATATAAAAAAGTGACAAAAGAAAAAAATTGGATTTCATCAGAATTAATCACTTTTGTGCTTCAAATAACACCATCAAGAAAGTGAAAAAAACAACCCACAAAACAGTAGAAAACTTGCAAATCATGTATCTGAAAAGGGACTAGAATATATAAAGAACACTTAGAGCTCAGTAATAGACAACCTGATTAAAAATGAGCAAAGGATCTGAATATAGTTCTCCAAAGAAGACACACAAATGGCCAACAAGCACATGAAAAGATGTTCAACACTATTAGCCTTTAGTGAAATACAGTCAAAATTACATGAGGTACTTTACGGTCACTAGGATGGTATAATAAAAAAATAAAAGATAGTAAGTTTCGGCAGCAACATGCAGAAATTGGAATGGTTGAGCTCTGGCTAGTGGGTATGTAAAATGGTACAAGTGCTTTGGAAACAGTCTGGCAGCTCCTCAGAGGGTTAAACATAGAATTATATGACACAGCAATTCTACTAGTAGGTACATAACCAAGAGAAATAAAAACACATCTGTATAAAAACTTGTATACAAATGCTCATAGCAGCATTCACAGGAGCCAAAAAGTGGAAACTCAATGCTCAGTAACTGATGAATGGTTAAACAAAATGAGGTAGATCCATACAATGGAGTATTTCACAACAAAAAGCAATAAAGTCCTGATACATGCTACAACATAGACAAACTGGAAATGTTATCCTAAGTGAACCACAAAAAACACATATTAGTATGTATATTGGGATGAGTTTCTCATTGGGGAAATGCAAATTAAAACAACAATAAAATACTTCTACACACTTATCAAAATGTCTAAAATAAGACCAACAGTATCAGGTGCTGGTAAGGATGTAGTGCAAATATAACTCTCACACATTGCTGATAGGAGTGTAAACTGGTGAAATCACTTTGGAAAACTATTTGACAACTTATTTTGAAATGCATCAAAAAAGAGGATGGATTGATAGAGGGATGTCTATGTATTACAACAAACAGGCCAAAAATATTAACTGTATAATTGAAGTGGTAGGAACACAGGTGTCCAAACAATTTTGTCAACTTCTCTGTATTTTTGAAAATTACTGTAATAAAATGTTGTAGGAAAAACTAAATATATACCTGCTATTGAATACTGTACAGCAATGAAAAAAATATGAACTACTATCACATATATATAGGAACACAAGTGAATTTCACAATGCTGAACAAATTATTCTATTTAACTTCAAAGCTAGACAAAACAAAATCATGGTTATAAGTAGTGAAAATAGTGGTTACCTTTGGGGAAAAGGTATTGACTGTTGGATGGGGTATGAGGGATTCTTTTGGGTGATGGAAATAGGCTATATCTTGATAGTGGTTCTACTATGTAAAAGTCCATTAGGCTATATAATTAAGTTAGTTACACTTAAAGATATAGTTTATTGTATACAAATGATAAAAAGGTTTACATGCACATGTATGGGGTTAGGAAAAGAAGGTTTACAGTTGTGAGTACACAAAACACAGTTTATTCCTGTATTATTATTTATTAATTGTTGTGGTATTTATTCATATTACAACTGTAAACCTGCTTTCGCCCACTCCGTATAGTACACTTTAACTGTCTGAGATTATATAACTACCTCTAAATTCATTCTCACAACTGACTCATTATTCTTTTGGCTCTAAGCTCCCCGACTCATAGTTTAATAAGGATAGCTCTTTATCTTTTATTCATTTTTGACACGGACATTCACATAAACTTCATTTGAAGTCTTCAGAACCTAAAAAGTAAATTTGTGAGTCACTGTCTTATCACAACACGATCCCCCAACTTTGAAGTCTACATCAAACAATGGAATACTTGATTAAATACTATTTCACACTAAAAAAAAAATGCTTTGTGTATATACATTAATCTTGTTCCCTTAACTAAAATGGTAGCTCCTTATGGGTAAAGGAGTCATTTCTCCTTTCCCCTTGGTGCCTAACACATACTTCCTGAAGAACAGAAAATAGGTATCAAGCATCATTTTTTATCCTTAAAGCCTTGCTACTCAGTTTATGGTAAACTGTTTCTTGTTCCCCCACAAATATAATGATTAAATGGTTATACAAAATTATATGTAATTTTAACTAGTTGGGTCAGCTATAAAAGTCTCACTCTTCCTAAAGCCATTACACTTCTTAAGAAATTCAGAAAATTTTAATAAATTTAGAAACAAACATACCTGGACAATTGCTTTCTTTTCCACACTTTCAGATCCCTTAGTTACCTTACTGTATGCTCTCTGGGTTAAGTAACAAGATAATTACTCAAATGGCTCCTGGGAGCACACTTCAGGTTGGCTATTTAATTAAAAGACAGGTATATGACAGGGTTTGTCCAGAAGGTCTCCAGCCATGTAATATGAAAAATAGAGACATTTGTTGAAGAAGATACAAGAAACATTGTATACAGGACAATGACACCTCATTCTCCTTCAAAGTAGGCACCTTGGGACCTCACACAGTCCTCCCAATTACCATAAGCTGCCCCATCATATTTTCCTGAATCTCACTGATGGTCTGAAAACTCTTCTCTTTTTTTCGAAGGTGATTTTAGTTTTGGGAACAGCCAGAAGTCACATGGAGCCAAATCTGGGCTGTAGGGGGACTGAGTATCCTGGGTGTTTTGATGGTTTGACAAAAAACTCTGCACGAGACATGAGGCACAAGCAGGCGTGTTGTCATGATGAAGCTGCCAATCACCAGTTGCCCATAGCCGTGACCTTCTGAATCATCTGAATAGTTTCCGTGGAGGGCTGTTCAAGCTTAATGCAAATTTTGACGCATATTTGTTGCTCTATTCAGTCATTTTGAATGCAGTGACCACACAGTGCACCTGCTCACTCAACATGTCTATTGCCCTCCACTGACTAGTACAGTGAAGTTGTCATTGTTCATGCATGCTTATTCCTGTCCACTCTGGTTGGCTGCCAGGTTACATGGATATCATGCAAGCCTTTCTCATTATATTAACAATGGCTGGACTTTTTCCGGACAGACCTCATATGTGTATTCACATTAAACTGAACTCAAAGTGTTCTTTTGTTTGTTTAATTTACTGATTTTTCTTTTTTAGAGAGAGAAAGAGGGAGAGATAAACACTGATTTGTTTTCCACTATTTATGCATTCATTTGTTTATTCTTCTATGTGCCTTGAGCAAAGATCGAATATTTCACATATTGGGCTGCTGCTCTAACCAACTCAGCTACTTGGCCAAGGCAAAGAATTCTTAATTAGTGGAAATAAAGGAACTGTAAGACTTCAAAAGTAACATACCATAAAGCCAAACTAAATGTCAAAATCAAAAGGTCAGGCAGCTTCTCTAAGAGCAGAAAATATATTCAGTTCTTCCTTATCACTTTATTTCTTGATTGCATGTAGCAATCTCTTCTGCCATTAAAAACACACATTTGGGCTATCTACATACAGCTTTTCCTTATATCTTTCACTAATTTTCCACTTACTGTGAGTCTTCAGTATCTTTACCATCTCATTCTTAATTTCATTTATATCACGACTGCAAAAATCCTGAATTCTGAGTTTGTTAGCAATATCATAAGTGTTAGTTAAATTCATTATTAGACTTCCGGCCAAGATGTAGGCATAGGTAGATATGCTTTGTCTCCTCGCACAACCAGAAGAAAGATAACAACTAATTTAAAAACAAAAAACAACCAGAATGGCCAGAAAATCAAACAGTATGGAAGTCAGACAACCAAGGAGTTAAAGAAGAAATATTCATCCAGACTTGTGGGAGGGGAAGAGATGGGCAGCTTGGGTGGAGAGGACACATAGTGAAGCGGCAGCTGGTGGCCCAGTTGGTGCCACATTCGCATGTGGATAAAACAGATAAAACCTGGGAGGCACAACTGTGGAGCAGGGAATCCCAGCCCAGGACAGACCATGCAACCCAGGGTTCCAGCGCTGGACAGATAATGCCTCGTAACCTCTGGCTGCAAAAACAGTAGGGGTCGCAGCAGTGGAAGAAACTGCTGGTCTCTTGGGAGAGTCTGTTGGAGGGGCCCTCTGGGTCCTAGAATGTCCACAAATCCACCCACTTGGGAATCAGTATCAGGGCAGCACCTGGAAGGGCATCACTCGCTTATGAGAAGTGAGGAGGAAGTGACTTAAAGTGGGGCGAAAGCCAAGAAAGCAGGATTGTTCCCACTCTGATCCCTCCTCCACATATGGAACCACAATGCAGTGATGTGGGTTGCTCTGCCCTGGCAAATACCTAGGGCTCCACTCCTTACAATGAAATAGTTGTGTCCACAAATTGACCAGACAAAGAAATATGGCCCAAATGAAAGAACAGATCAGCCCTGGCTGGTGTAGCACAGGGGACTGAGCATCGGTCTGCAAACCAAAGTGTTGCCGGTTCAATTCTCCAATCAGGGCACATGCCTGGGTTGCCAGCCAGGTCCCCAGTAGGGGGTACGTGGGACGCAACCACACATTGATGCTTCTCTCCCTCTCCTTTCCCCTACTTTCCCCTAATCTTAAAAAAAAACAACAACCAGATCAAAACTCCAGAAAAGAACTAAGCAACGAGGAGATAGCCAACGTATCAGGTGCAGAGTTCAAAACACTGGTAATCAGGATGCTCACAGAAATGACTAAGTACAGCCGCAAAATAAAGGCCATAAAAAGTAAAATAAAGAAAAATATACAGGGACCCAACAGTGAAAGGAAGGAAACCAGGACTCAAATCAACAATTTGGAAGAAAAGGAAGAAATCAACATTCAACTGGAACAGAAAGAAGAAAGATGAATTAAAAAAAAATAAGGACAGGCTTAGGAACCTCTGGGACAACTTTAAAAATACAAACATCTGAATCATAGGGGTTACAAATGACAAGAGGAAGAGCAAAAAACTGAAAGCTTATTTGAAAAAATAACGAAGGAAAATTTCCACAATCTGGTGAAGGAAATAGACATACAAGTCCAGGAATCTCAGAGAGTCCCAAAAAAGTTGGACCCAAAGAGGGCCACACCAAGACACATCATAATTAAATTGCCAAAGGTTAAAGAGAAAGAGATAAAAGCAGTAAGAGAAAAGAAAAGAGTTATCTACAAAGGAGTTCCTGTAAGACTATTAGCTGATTTCTCAAAAGAAACTTTGCAGGCAAGAAGGAACTGCCAAGAAGTATTCAAAGCAGTGAAAAGCAAGGACTTACAACCTAGATTACTCTATCCAGCAAAGCTATCATTTAGAATGGAAAAGCAGGTAAAGTGCTTCCCAGACAAGGTAAAGTTAAAGGAGTTCATAATCACCAAGCCCTTATTACATGAAATGTTAAAGGGACTTCTCTAAGAAAAAGAAGATCAGAATTATGAACAGTAAAATGACAACCAACTCACAACTATCAACAACTGAACCTAAAAAACAAAACAAGAAACAAACTAAGCAAATAACTAGAATAGGAACAGAATCATTGAGATGGAGACCACATGGGCAGTTATCAGTGGGGTGGGGGAAGGGAGAGAATGGGGGAAAAGGTACAGGGAATAAGGAGCATAACTGGGAAGTACAAAATAGACAGGGGGAAGTTAAGAATAGTATAGAAAATGGAGAGGCCAAAGAACTTACATGTATGACCCACAGACATGAATTAAGGGGGTGGGGGAATGTTGGAGGGAATGGGGGTACCAGGTGGAGGTGAGCAAAGGGGAGAAAAAAATATTGGACAACTGTAATAACACAATCAATAAAACATACTTTAAAACAATTCATTATTAAAAGTTACTGGTAAGGAATCAACTTCTGGAAATTTGTTACAGACTATTTTTTAAATAACCTACTTGAATAAATGACAGAAATAACTCTTTGTTTGAAGGAAGATAATACACAGAAGATAATTATATTCAAAAAGGGTTTGAGACAAGATGACAAAGAAAGCCCTGGCTGGTGTGGCTCCATGGATTCAGCACCGGCCTGCGAACCAAATGGTCGCTGGTTTGATTCCCAGTCAGGGCACATGCGTGGGTTGCAGGCCAGGTCCCCAGTAGAGGGTGTGTGAGAGGCAACCACACACTGATGTTTCTCTCCCCACTTTTTCCATTCCCTTTCCCTCTGTCTAAAAATAAGTAAATGAAATCTTGGAAAAAAAAAAAAGATGACAAAAAAATAGAACATTTAACGCCAACTGTTTGCAATCATCCTCTTTTCACTCCCCTCCTCACTTCCAGATTTTAACTTGGCTGAGACATAATAAAGACAGACGGCAGAAAGAAGGGGCACAAGTTGAATTAAAAAAAAAAGTCATGGAGAACCTATAGCTACCATTCTGTGACAATTTTTCTGTTTAGAAAGAAACCAAATAAAACTTAAGACCTTTAAAAAAAGGATCCCATTCTGAAGTATTTTATTAAGATTTTAAAAGACCTGAATTTTACAATAAAATATAAAGGTTTCTAGATAGTATTAACTAAAAAATACTTTAAGAAAAGTCAAGTTTTTAGATCTTATGTACCAAGTAACTCATTACCCCATCTTCTCAAGTTACCCTATAATTAGCTCTAGAATTGAGGTGACACAGACTGCCCTAGTCTTAAAGGTGCATACATTCTTAATGGCAAAGAATCAGCCTTAATTAAAGGACATCCAGGGTGGGAGATCAGGCATAAACAAACAAAAGCCCTGCAGCAAAAATTTTAAGTTAATAAGCAGACAAATAATCTTTGCTTATTTATTTAAAAAAAGACCAAGGCAAGATGAACTACGTGGAACACAAACCAAACTCAAATGAAAAAGATATAGAAAGATTAACTTTCTCTAATCTCATGCACTTTATAAATTAGGAGTGACAGGACAAAATGAATGCAGTCAGATAAAAATAGTTAATGTGGGAGAGAAAAATAGAAGAGCTCTTTAAAGTACAAAGGCCAAACATTAAAGCACATGACTCTGGGAACAATTTATATAGAAGCAAACAAGCATAAAACTTCACACTCTTACAGAAAAACAATTAACTGACTTTCCCATTTACTCAAGTATTTGAGTGCCTGCTATGTGAAAAGCATAGTTCTAGCAATGTAAAGATGAATCATCAGACTTGGATTCTAGTAGAGGAGATGTAACATTGTTATAATTAAAATCAAATAGGAAGGATAAAGAAAGCCTCCTAAGAATGGTAAATAACTCCTAAAGAAGTTCAGATTCAGAAGTTATTCATGTTGGGGGAGATCATAAAAAGATTCATGGCATATGAGCTGGACCTTGAAAGCTAAGATTTACACTGGATATTAAGAGAAGAGTATTCCTGGAGATGGGAATAGAATGAGCAAAGGCAGAGGATAGAAAGCAGAAGGCAAATATAGATTACAGCAAACTGCTTAGTCTCACAAGAGTCAGACTCAAAAAGCTGGAAGTATATAAGGAGCCAGATTATGACTTTGACAGAGATCTTCAATGATGAGTCATGGAGAATCATTACAGATTAAGAGGTAAGGGATCTGATCTGGATGGAATTTGTCTAGCAGCAAGGAATGAAATGAATGGGGAGGAGAGGTGTCAATTAGGTTACTGTGATAGGTAATGAGGACCTCAATTATGGTGGTGACAGTACAAGAGGGCAATGGCACAGTTCTAAGTTAGTCACTGGGTGTCTACAATGTGTGAAGTACCATTCCACTCCACCAAGAAAATTTAAAATCTTACATAACTTTAATTTTTAAGGAAACTGTAATCTGAAGAAATAATAATTGTTAAAGCATCAGAGCTAATTTTTAAGGTAATACGTGATTTCCAGATAAACAATACAAACAAAATCAGGAGTGAGAGGGGAAAAAATGGTCAGGGAAGGCTTCGTTAAAGAGGTTGGAATTATTCTGAACCTCAATGAAAACACAGAACTTCAAGAGGGGGAGGATAAAATTTCATACATAGGGCATTTTTTTAAAGTTAAATAACTTGTTCATTAAGACCAAGATATGTTAAATACATTTTGAGCACTGGGCTACCATTTCCAACAAAATGATAAATAAAATGCTAAAGCATAAAAAAATCTTCAATGACTTGAATTTTACTTCATAAAGGTATCAGAAAAACATGATATTAATATATTACAGCTCTGAATGCTTAAAAATAAGCACTTTATTATATTATAGTCTAGGTTTTTAAAGAAGGGAGGTTACTTTTAATGAGTTCTATATGAGACAAAGCCATTTAAAAAAATTACCTTGAAGAAAGCTTTATTCAGTCACGACTTGAAATATCCAAAATGTTATGATTTGTTACTTGTGAAAGAAGCTCCTCGAAATACAACATGATCTAATAAACCCTCTTCATATTTTATGTGTGATAACTAGAATCAGATCCAAAAGACTCTAAAACCAGAGCTACATGTACATTCACTGCTGTATTCACAATAATAGATTTTATTTTATTTGAAAATCTCAAATGTATTAAAAAACTTTTTTATCCTCACCTGAGGACATTTTTTTACTCATTGCTTTTAGAGAGGGAATAAACATCAGTGTGAAAGAGAAACATTGACTGGCTGTCTCCCTTTCCAGCCCTGACTGGGGATCGCTGTCCACAACCTTTTGGTTTATGGGACAACGATGCTCAACCAACTGAGCCACTGGACCAAGGCAGTATTAAGCTCTTTTAATAGAATGCCACTCTTGAATTAGCATATGATAAAGAGGGTCTTAAGAGTGACAGTGGTACCTCAACCAGTTCAAATCCTTGGGTCCTGGGCTCAAGGTACCTACCAGGCCTTTCCTCTTAAAGACCTTCATTCCCTACTCTTCCATGACTTACCCACCCTCTCACGACCCTTTTAAGACTGCCCTGGATAGGTCGATTTCCTTAGTATTATTTATAAACACTCAGAAATGAAAGAATAGAGAGCATGTCAGATTTCTTTGTTTTTACCTTCTAATTCGAGAAAAGCTATAACTTCTTTCCTCCCATTTTTAAGGACAAGGATTCAAGTACTTTCTCATAAAATAAACATTTTGTTATAGCATATATACAGGGTGAAAAAACTCTGTATTATTTTATCAATAATTATTTTAAACCAATTCCTATATTTAATACTGAGATTTGGTATTTAGAGTTGATTCCTTTAAAATGATCCAGAATAAAGGGGAAAAGGCACTATGAATATACATAGTTCTTAGAAGACATTCAAATGCACTTGACTCAAAATAAATACACTAATTCATTTAAAAGAAATACATTCATTCAACCAATAATTGAGTGCCTAATGTATGCCAGGTACTGTTCTAGGTACTGGTAAAACAATTTTTTATAAAATCCCCTTTCCTCAGGGAGCTTACCACTTAGTGGCAGGAGACAGACAATAAATAAACATAAGTAAAGATAGTGTATTAGGAATTGATAAATGCTATGGGGACAAAACAGAACAGAGTAGGGAAGAATTCCAGGATGTCCTGGCAGGTTGCAATTTTAAATAAGAGTGGTCAGAGAAGGTTTAAGGTGTCCTTTGAGTAAAGACTGGAAGGAGGTGAGGGAGTCAGCCCTGGGATACCTGGGGTAAGAGCACTCCAGGCACAGAAACCAGGGGAAAGGTCCTGGAATATCCTAGGAACTAGGAAACCAGAAAGGTTAAAGGGAAGCCAGCTGGGGGAGAGCAGTACAGGTGTCAAGAGGTACATGTAGGGCAGAGAGAATAGATTATATAGGGTTTATGAGACACTGTAAAAGATTTGGCTTTTATGTTGAATGAAATGATGATCCACAGAAGGTTGAACAGGGTGTCATGACCTGTTTTACCAGAATCACTCTGGCTGCTGAGTTAACAACAGACTACTGGGAAGGCAAAAAAGGCCAGTTAGGTGGTTACTAAAGAAATCCAGGGAAGAAATATGTACTTCCTATAAACTTTGACTATAATGGTACAGTGCTTACTTACTTTTAAGCAAAATAAAAAATCTGTCAGATCCTGCTAACAAAAAATAACTGGAACTTATAAAAAAATTTACTATATAGAATTCTTGGCATATATTTACATTGTGCAATAAAAACACAAAAATCTCTTAACTACTCGCCACAGAAAAATACCAGTGAGTTCCTTTATAATCAGCTACTTCCTTCATGAAAAAAATTTTTTAATCCTTTTACAGCTGAGGCTATTTTTTAAAGAAATTAGCCAATATGTTGTAACTCTGTTAATTATATACTATTTAAGGATACAAATAAGTTACTTCTGTCCACTGAAAATATAAATCATTTACCTTGGATTGGTGGTTCTCAGGTTATCTAAATAAACCACTCCTAAAAATCTTACTTCCTTCAGGGGAGACAAATTATTTTCTAACAAAGTTTCTCTTTTTATGTTCCTATTTTCAAAGAAATTATTTCCTTTCAGTTGCCACCAAATTTGCATATCAGCCTCTGGGTCATTCGTTTCAAGAAGGACAACCACAAAAAACTGCTGTCACAAATAACGTGTTTCAAAAAAATGTTCCTACATGATACAAAAAAAAAAAAAAATCCTCTCATTATCATCTAGTCCTCCTGGAAAAGGCAAATACAATTCTCAACACTATGTTATCATAAGGGTAAGAGAAAAAAGGTAATAAATCACAGATACACAATTTGCCTGGAAAGGGGCTAGGGAACATGAAATAACAATTCATACCCCTACAAAAATTTGCTCATGTAATTGAAATAAGCACATAGATAGTCTTACAGTATTTTGAGGAAAACAAAAAGTAAAACATAAACAATTTACTTGCTTTACAGATTCAGAAAGACATCCAGATTAAGCTTGGATTTTTTAAGAGCCCCTGTGACATTCTTTGGAAGAAATGGGTGTGTTAACTTACAAAACATAATACTGAATTCAAATTCATTAATTCATTCAATATTTAAGTGCTTTTTTTGTGCCAGAAACTGCACAAGCATTGGGGACATATATCATGTTTCCAAGGCTTATAGTCTTCATTTATCCCAGTTACTGAGAATCCACTATGAGCCAGATGCTGGGGAATACAAGAGCAAACAGCAGACAGACACAGGGTCCCTACTTGCATGCAGTTTACACTGTGGGAGGAGGGAAATGCCTCAAGGATGAGACATACATCTAACTAAACAAGGATATTAACACTCAAGTGTTCTATGTGCTGTTTATGGAAATGTAGAGGGTGCAGGGGGGCACAAACAAGGGACTGGTGGATTCAGGATGGGAGGGAGGGAATGAGGTGACACGAGAGCTGAGTGCTCAAAGAGGATTATATGTTCACCTGGCCGACCTTGGGGGAAGGGTTCCAAGCAGAAGGAGCCACTGGAGTAAGGGCAGAGAGGTATGAACATGCTGGTGTATGTGGTAAACCTGGAGCACAGACCTGAGATAAGTCATGGAGGCTTCTGTATGCCACAATTAAGGTTAGACTTTACTGGTATTTATGAAAGGCCCCTGAAGGGTTTTATTCAGAAAACCAGCTTGTGTGATCAGGTTTTTCTGGTGTCATGAGACACTGGTTTACAGAGGAATGAGAAAAGAATAACACTAGATAATGATGTCACCATGAAACAACAAAGGAGACTGCCCAATTAGAAAACTGAACCCCCTCAGGAAAAAAAATGAAGCCACTTAACTATGAAAGCTCTTCTGGAAAAAAGTTTTTAACCAACATCATTTAAAACTGGAGAAATAGAGGAAAGGGTTGTATATATTATGGATTATAACATACACATTTCTTGAGTTTTCTCAAGAGGGCTTAGCTCTGTATTAATTGTGTAAACACATCTGGGGATGCTGATTGCTGTACAAAAAGCAGTGAAACTATTCAGGAGACACTCTTTGATACAAAGGGAGAAACACGAGTAACTGAAGGTATTTCTAAAGTCAGGTTTAAAGGTTTCCAAAGTTCAAGACAATCAAGTTTTATTAAGTCAGAGCGTTTAAAAGGTGTGTCATGGGGTGGAGTAAAGAAGGAGGGGTTTAAAAATTAATATATAAATATATAAACAAGTAACTTTTTTTTTTAACCATTAACTCTTGACATCATGGGACTAATATCACCACTTGAAGATCTCCCAAGTAGAAAAAATGAACACCTACCAGGTCCAGTTAATACAAACAGGAGAGGGGGAGGGAGGGAGGGAGAAGAGGATGATCACACATGAAAATACAAATGGGGTGGGGGGGCAATCACCCATGCAGAACCCATAAGCCAGCTTGCTGTGAGATAAAATCATCTCCAAACCTCACAGCTTAGACTCCACGATTCCTACATAAAGGCCGGAAAATGTCACTCCCAACTCCACAAGCGAACCACCAGCCGCTGGCCATGAGGATATGATCACGTACTCAGATCCCAGAACTCAAGGACGGAGTACCATCCCCACACCGTGCTTACGAGGTGAAGGATGCCCCCAATTCTGGGAATGGGGAGCTATCACCCTCAGGTCCAGCCCTAAGGGGGTCAACGCCGCCCCCCCCCACCCCAATCCCCCAGGCAGGCCAGGCCTTGCAGAGGCCAGGGGTAGTGACAGCCTCGAAGCCCCCTCAATCTCTGCCGGAGGTGCCTCTACTCGCACCCCGTCTTCTCCAACATACACCCTCCCCTACCTGATATGGCGGCGGAGGCTCCTGATCCGGCTCCGTCCCCTCGCCAAAACTAGCCCGGTCGGACTGAGACTCGTGAAGCAGGGAGATGTCATCCGAAGTGGGGGATTTGAGGCAGTTCCCCATCTTCCAGGGCTAGGGTCTGTGATCTGCGGGGTAGGGGGAGAAAGCAGTGGCGGGGTCTTTCGTAAGCTCCGCGGTCAGCCTCGGTCAGCGAGGTGGGGTCCGGCGGCAGGCCGGCGTTCAAGCGGCGGCGGCTCCCCCGCCCCCGGGCGCCGCCGAAGGGCCGCTCATGCCAGCCCCCGGGGGTGGGGGCTCAAGGCTGGGCCGCGGGCTCCGCTGGGGTCGCGGCAGTAGCCTCCAGCGAGGCGGCGATGTGGTGGGGGGGGGCGGGCGGGGAGACGAAACACTTCCCCACCCCGCCCCCCCGCGGGGCGGCGGAGGCCACGGAGCTGCTGGGTCTAATCCAGGTCAGGAGAGGGGGGGCGCGGCCGTCGCGGCTGCCTCAGCTGCTGTCTCAGCTGCTGCTGCCCTTGCAGACGCCGGAGCCGCGGCCGCGGGCCTCATCCTACTCCGCCTCAAAGCGGCGGCGGCGGCAGCAGCGGCGGCCAAAACGAGGCCAGCTGCGGCCCCGCGTCATGCCGCCGTGCGTGCTCTGGTCCCGCCCCCGGCGCCAGGAGGCGGGGGCAGCTCCGGCTGCACCCCCCGGCGCCCCCTGCCCCAAGCCTCGGTCAGCTGGGCCTGGCGCTGCGTCTGTTTCTACTTAGTCTGTTGGTTCGGTACCTGACTCCGAAACCTCTCTGAAGTTTCCGGTGCTTCCCCACAGCCTCTTCTCCCTCCCCGCGTATGTCAGCCCTTACTTATGCACTGCTCTGATAGTTTTCTCTCAACCTCCTGCCAAGACATCTATTTATAAACATACATCTGAATGTATCACTCCCATGGTTAAAGTATTAAATGGCTTCCCCTTTATCCCTTAAAGATAAAGTCCGAGCTCACTAATGAACCTTCCCAGTCTGTCCAGTCACTTCCTTATCCTACTACATCACAGTCAGAGATATTCTTCTTCCAGTTGTGTATCTCAGATTGTTCTGTTTCTTTCCCACCACCACAGTCCAAGCCACCACCATTTCTCGTCCACACTATTATGATACTCTCACAGCTCTTCACTCTGCATTCACCCTGGCCCGGTTGGATGGAGACTCGAGAACAATTGACTTATCTTTTTAAAATGTCGTTCTGTTTAAAACCTTCAATAGTTTCCCAATACTGTTATGACTAAGTATTAGTTTTTAAATGGTTTACAAATTTGCCTACCTTCCTAATCTCATTAGTAGCATTGTCTCCTCACATATTCTAGACTCTAGGTTGTGCAAATACTTTCAGTTTATCTAAAAATTGTTCCCTCTGGTTGAGGCCTTTACCCATATTGTTTCTGTAAGAGAAATTCACTCCAGACCTTTCACCTCCCTCAGGCTAACCATTATCCCCACTCGGACTTCCTGGACTCAACTTCATTCTCCTGGGAAGCCTCTCTGACCCACCAGTCTGGGTTAGTCACCTCCTTGGTGCTTTCAGTCCCTGGATTTTTCCCTGTCACAGTCTGATCAGGGTGAATCATCTGTCTCTCCTCTGTGGAAGGCCTGGCCCATTGCCTGAGGTAGAGTAGGCTCTCTTCTTGGTGGAATGAGCAGACAACTCAAAAAGCAATGCATACAAAAGAAAACAATAAAAAAGATGAGTATGCTCCTAATTCCTTCAACAAGAAGAAGAAGTGAGTCTTGACTTCTTTTCTTTTATCCACCATTCACTGATTTTATTTATCTATTTAGGTTCCAGATCCTATGCTAAGCATTAGGAATACTGATTTACCAGATCTGACCTGTCCCTGATGGAGTTCAGAGTCCAGCTGGGAAGACAAAACAGATGAGTCCTCTGCCTCACCCATCAGAGGTTTTTAGAGGACCCAGAGGAGAGTGATTAGACCATTTGGGTGAGGATCTGAAAGAATTCTTGGAGTCCATATTCTACAAAATCACTATCTTATTTAAATGCACTCATATCCCATATTAAATATAACTTCTTTTGATGCATGTCCTCTTCTCAAAGACTTACCTTCCTTCCCATTAATAAGCTCCCGTCTAAATATGTGTGTAACTTATGCCATATTTGTATCAGAATCTTTTACACACCCCACAAAGTGATTCTTTAATTCTTTGTACCTTGGAAAAGTGAAATTATTAGATCCTTTGGGGAGAAAATTTCAAGCATATGCTTCTTCCCCGCCACCCTTGCCATTTTCCTTGTATCCTCTAATTGCAACAGCTTCTTAATGAAGCCCTTGTCTCTGAATCATCGGTCTATTCTCCACACTACTGCCGTGAAAAAGATGTGATCAGAGAGCATTCATGGACTTGTGGTTCAGAAATTTTGCATGGCATTAAGGCCTTCCCCCATTTGGTTCCATCCTTACCTCCAGCTCCAACTAGGCATCCTTATATTCCAGGCACATTACACTAATTGCCATGCCCTCAATTTTCACTGTGCTTTTCCACCTCTGACTTTTTAACATGCTATCTATCCCTTCTGTTGAAATTCAGCCATCTTTTAAGACCACTTTCTTTACATAGTTGTCCTTATTTCCCTTATTGGAATATATGTAACAATGTAAAATAAATGGGATCTATTATCGTATTATATTGTGTATATCTGTATATCATATATGAATATTTCAGTGTAATTTTTACCATATATAATCATAACTGCCATTTATTAGCCTAAGCCAGACACATAAAAGCCCTAAAAGGTATATGTTGATATTCTTGTTTTGTAGGAACAGAAACATGGCTTCATATTGAGACAGGCCAGTAAGCCAGGAAAAGTGCAATAGGAAAACTAAGGCAGATAGTTTAACACCCAAGCAGTTTATAGCCATTTAGTAAATTGCAAAATTCTACCTTCCCTAATCAAAATCACTTAAGAGTAAATGGTTTACACTTCTTCTCCCCAACAAGAGGGTAGAGAGCTTTAATCACCCTACTCAGGGAGATAGATAGCAGAAATCCAATTACGGTCATACCTCTGTGCTCCCTGGCTTCAGAACTCGTCAAACCCTGTCCTCTTTGCATTTTGACAAGAAAAAAATGTTTCAGCACTTGGCGCTTGCTGGGGACTTGTCACACTTGCTAGAACTTGTATGAGTCATGCCACCGCCCCGCAAGAGAAAATGCTTCATCGTTCTGATTGGTGCTTGTTGGTTTTGGCACTCGCCATGAGTTCCGGAATGAATTAATGACGACTACTGAGGTACTACTGTAGTGCCATTTGGGTCAACCACACCCAGGGACAAATTAAGTCAAGGGAATAAATCTAATTTTGGCACAGCAGTATAAAGCTGATGAATATTCTAGTGAGATCCTCCCCTAAGACCTCCTGTACACTCCTAGCCTTTAAACACCCTCAGAGCTGAAGGACTCAGTGCTTGCTTTCCGTATTGGGAGCATGCCTGAACCCTTCTTCCCTCTCAGGTGTGCATCTTTACTTTCCTCTCGTCGAGTCTAAGAGACCCCACGAGACTTACAACCAAGGGGACAATGAGTAGTGGCAGCTTGTCCCAGGCTAACCCCCCTGAACCTGTCTCCAAGGTCCCCTTTTCTCCGACTTTTCAGTAAGCCAACAGCAGCCCCACCTTGGCTTACTTCTTTGCTCTGATGTCTCCAGAGAGCCAAAGCAGCCCCACCTAGGCCCTGTCCCGTTGCTTCTTCTACCCTAAGCTCTTCCTTGTTTCAGTGTCCCCAGTTTTAATAAACCTACTCTAAAAATCACCTGGACTCGTGTTGTGAAATCTGCTCTGCATGAAGTCAAGGACCCACTCACTACAGGCAGACCTGAGGGAGACACACCCACTCCAAGCCTGGCTCCTGTCCTGTAACAACATGGCTATTCAGAGGTAAAGCCAGGATTTGAATCATATACCAGTTGCCTTTACCAGTTGTATAATAGCTATGGGTAAGGGCTACATATTTTTTCATCATGGTATTCCTCTTTCAGTGTGTATAAACAAGGGAATACAGGGAGACTTATTTTGAATGCCTTTAGCATCCACATGCACCTTTGTAAGGAGGTAGGTCTTCAGTGATCGCTCTTCCTAACCCTCTTCATAAAGGAGCCCTTGGGAAGTGCCCTGTGGACCAGAGTGCGACCTAATCACAAAACATACCTTAAAATTGGAAATAGTAACCAGGACTATTGCAGTGACAGATTCTCCTTGACCTAACTTTGCCAGGCTCCTCTAACCCTTAAAGGCCCTAACTTTGGGTTCTGTGCTCGGCCCACTTATTCCAGTTTTAGCAAGAATCTAGGTGAGTCAGGTTATCCAGAATCCCCCACCCTAGGTATCTGACCACCTTGACCTGCCTTGGGCAAAAATCCTATCTAGTGGGTTAGCTAGAATTTCCCTTATCACTGATATTTCCTCTCAGTAATTTTGCATCTATTGACTCCCTACTTTAGTCTTTGCCCACAAATCCCCATTTGCCCTTTTTGTATTCAGAATGGAGTGCAGTTCTACACCGAGGTTTCTTTCCCCCTACTGCAATAGTTCTTGAATAAAATTTACCTTCTCCACTTTACCTTTCTGTCTGGATCTGATTTTCTCTGATGGCAGAAGACCTAATGCAGAAGCAGATATGAGAGCCAGATTCTTTAAAGCATAGGTTTTATTTTTTAGAGGAGTTTTAGTTTCATGTCAATATTAAGCAGAAGGTACAGAGATTTACCATATACAGTCTGCCCCCACGCATGCATAGCCTCCCCATTGTCAACATTCTGCACCAGAGTGGTACCTTTGTTACAATAGCAACACAACACTATCACAAAATCCTTGCTTATGTTAGGGTCATTCTTGCTGTTGTACGTTCTATGGGTTTGGACAAATTTATAATGACAGGTATCAACCATTATAGCATCATACAAAATAGTTTCACTGCTCTAAAAATCTTCTGTGTTCTATTTATTCAACCCTCTCTCACCCCTAGTCCCTGGCAACCTCTGATTTCTTTACTCTCTCCATAATATTACCTTTTCCAGAATGTCATGTAGTTGGAATCATGCAGCATGTAGCCTTTTCAGATTGTCTTTTTAACTTAGTCATATGAAATTAAGATTCCTCCATGTCACCCCGGCCAGTGTAGCACTGTTAGTTGGAGCATCTTCCCATAACTAAGAGGTTGCAGGTTTGCTTCCTGGTCAGGGCACAAGCCTGCGTTGTGGGTTTGGTCCCTGGTTGGGGTGCAACCAATTGATGTTTCTCTGTCCCTTCCACTGTCTCTAAAAACAATGAAAAAATGTCCTCAGGTGAGGATAAAAACTGCTATAAAATCGAAGTACACAATTTTTTTTCCTAATTTTTTTTATTGTGATAAAATACACTTAACATAAAATTTACCACCCTAACCATTTAAAAGACTTAAAAAAATCATCACTGAGGATGTGTTTATTGGTTTCAGAGAGAGAGGAGCAGGGGCAGGGGAGAGTAGAGAGAGAAAGAGAGAAACACTGATGTGAGAGAGAAACATTGATTGGCTGCCTCCCCTACATGGCCCCAAACAGGATCAAATCCAGAACCCAGGTATGTGCCCTAACTGGGAATTGAACACACAATCTTTTGGTGTACAAGTGGACACTGCAACCAACTGAGCCACCTGGCCAGGGCCACCCTAACCATTTTCCAGTGTATAGTTCAGCGGTTAAACTCATTCATAATATTGTGCACCGTCACCACCATCCATCTCCAGAACTCTGTTCATCATGTGAAACCAACACTACTCATTATCCAATAACTTCCCATTCTCCCCCAGCCTTCCCATTTGTACACTGCACCATTTATAGCTGTTTGCATGATTTCTATCTCTAAGACAGAACCAGAGCTGCATTTTAAGAACAAGCACGTTTCTGAGATTTTAAAATGTCCACCGAATTTCACAGAACTTGACTTGGCCCAAATGAAAGAGAAAGAGGACTGAAGCAAATTCCACATTCTGCACATTCTGCCTTCCAGCATTAACAAACGTGACAAAGGAAACTTGCTGACACTTTCAACACTTTTCACATCAATTCCATTTGCCTGGGAAAGCTCTGCCTTCCATTCCCCCTCTCTATGATGCAGCTCAGATCTACCTCTCTCAAGGTAAAGTCAGATATGTCCTCCTTTCTGCTCCTATAATGCCCTCCGTATTTCTCTATTATAGCACTTGTCATGGTTAATAACTACTTGATTACTTATCTTTCTCTCTCACTGTACTGAGCGCTATTTAAGGTTAAAGATTTAATTTTGCTCATTTATTTTTCTCCTTTGCCAGGCAAGATACATAAAACATACATAAATGTTTGTAAAAATAACTTGCAGTCAGCCCATAAGCACAGGATAAAACTCTTCAAGTGAGAAAATTCAAATGCAAATGATTAGTTTAAAAATATAAAGTTAAAAAAGTAATCAAAATAATATATTCACATTTTTAGAATTGATTTTAGAGAGAGAGAAGAAGGGAGGGAGAGAGAGAGAGAGAAAGAGAAACATCGATTTATTTTTCCAATTAGTATTTATGCATTCATTGGTTGCTTCCTTTTTTTGTTTTGTTTTTTAAAATTTTTTTTTAACTAAATAGGTTTTGAACTCACCTTTTAAAAATATTTTTAGTTTTAGGTAAGTGCTTTCTTTCCTTTTTTAAAAAGATTTTTAAAATTGTTATTCTATTACAGTTGTCCCAATTTTTCTCCTTTGCCCAACTCTGCCCAGCCCTCCCACTAGCCCTCCAGTTAATTCCCACACTGTTACGTGTCCTGACTGGGGGTGGAACTCACAACTTTGGCATATTCGGATGAGTTTCTAACCAACTGAGCTATGAGCTACCCTTTCTGGACCAATTCACATTGTTTTTATAATGTTAAATAATTCTGTAAGGCTTGTAATGAAAAACTATAATCTCCAGCTTCACCCATTTTTAACATCTAACCCCTCCCCAAACTTATTTTTTGAAAAGAGAATGGAATTTTTATTTATATACCATATATACCATATATATAGTAAATTTCTTGATCCCAGGTCCCGCCCAGCCAGAGGAGCCAGCAGGCTACTGGCGGGATGGAGGTGGGGGGTGGGAGGTATGGGACTCTCCAAACTTTTAAAGCTATTTCTTCTTTAAAAAAATTTATTTATTTATTTATTTATTTATTTATTTATTTATAGAGAGAGGGGAAAGGAGAGAAATATCAATGTGTGGTTGCCTTTTGAGCGCCCCCTGCTGGGGACCTTGGCCTGCAACCCAGGCATGTGCCCTGACTGGGAATCGAACCAGCAATCCTTTGGTTCACAGGCTGGCACTCAATCCACTGAGCCACATCAGCCAGAGCAAAGCTATTTCTTCTTATATTTACTTCCTTTTAAAGATAATATGCTTATAGCGGTTCTTTTTTATTTATCCATTTTAGATATTATCTTTTGAATTCCTATTGTGGAAGACGAAGATTCGGTCCTCTTCCACCACTCTAGGCCCCACCTCATCCTAATGTAGTTAAAATATAATTTTTTACTAAATCGACATTAACTTTTAATTATTATAACTATTGTTTACTGATAATCTAAGCACTATACTGTAATTATATTTTCTTTCTTGTACATACTTTTCTTACTGGAGATAATAGTTTATTTTTTATTTGCTTAGTTCTCTATGCCACAATTTTCTACATTATCAAATATATCAGATAATTTATCTGTTTCATTTATTTTCCTGAAGCTGTAAGTTCTGGAGCCCTCCATTCTCCTGTTCCAATCTTTATACATGTTAAACAGTTGTCACCCTAGGATTCTCCTTTATAGTCGTTGTGGGGATTCTCTTCACCTCTCTCCTGTGTCATATCTCTCCTTTTACCAAACCCATGGCTATCTTTTCCTCTCTTTCCTTTTCATCCTCTCTCTTCCCTTCTCTCTCTCTCACACTTTTTTTTAAACTCCCTTATTTTGGTGGTACAGGTCCTGTAGTAGTTTCCTGGAAAAGAAGTACAAGAAGTAATTCATTTTGGAGATT